>JAVYIG010018374.1:0-20409 GCA_035222895.1 Strongylocentrotus droebachiensis | reverse complement strand
CGTCTAATAGTTTTATTTAAGGAGCAACTGAAGAAAATGTTAAAGATTTGAAAAAAGAAAAAGAACTCGCAGACAGTTATGAATATATTTATGAAGGGATTAAAATTCGATCCCAAGCACCATGGTACGACAGTGACACAAGATACTTTAGTCAGCTGTTGCATACAAATAAAAATGAAAGTATCAATAATAATAATAATAATAATACATTTATAGAGCGCAGAAACTATCCAACTTTAAGTATATATTCTACTAGAGATTAGTCAACGCGAAGGGACAAATTATTGACAAGGAAAGGACATTTTTAACCCAAAAAGATACTTTATACCACACTTTTTACTAGGGAAGATATGGAAGAAACAACTGTGTCTGTAGGTACTGATCAAACAGCATTGACAAAGGAAAGTATAGCAATTGTCAGGGGGAAATATTTGGAGGGGAGTTTTTTGCCGATCTGAAGGAAATGAAACAAATAAATATTCGGGAAATGATGAGATAACAGTTGAATTTTACAATACATTCTGGACAAACATAAAATATGTACCGATACAGTGTAGGTGACTTCAATGAAGCCTATATCTCGGGGGAGCTATCGGCATCACAGAAACAGTCTATCATTATCTTAATAGCTAAAGAAGGGAAAGATCCAAGTATTATAAAAATAAAATAAAAATAAAATAATAATGATAACAAATTTACAAAAAGTTTATAGGTTCATATCCTTATTAAATATCGGCTATTAGATTATTTCTTAAGTATAAATAAAGTATTTTCACGTGTCTATCTCATTGGACTGTTGAAGATAACTTTGTCATAAGGGATTTTAAATGAAATATGAATAATATAAAGGAAATTAAATAATTTTTCATGACAAATTTCATACGAGTAAAAGGGAAGTGCATATTTTACAAAACCTATTTGATAAATAAATATATATAGATATAAATTAAAACAAAAAATAGATCAAAGTGGAAACTTAAGATCTTTTGGGATCGAATGTAGATAACTTTTCATAATTTTTCATAACATATTTCATACGAGTAAAAGCGAAGCGCATATTTTACAAAACCTATTTGATAAATAAACATATATATATATATATATATATATAATAAATTAAAACAAAACAAAAATCAAAGTGGAAACTTAAGATCTTTTAGGATCGAATAGATGACTTTTCATAATTTGTCACAACAAATTTCATACGAGTAAAAGGGAAGTGCATATTTTTACAAAACCTATTTGATAAATAAACATATATAAATTAAACGACATAATTTTATAATGATATATAGGTAATTAATAAAACACCATTTTATTTTATTTCCAATAAAAGCATATACACATACAAAATTAAAAAAAAAGCACAGATGCAAATCATTATACATGGAATCAACGATACCATAAAAGATCAAGGCGGTCCTGTCAAGATAGCTCCCTTCTAAGGAAAAAATGATTATCATTTTCTAACTTGAGCTTGCTTTTCTCTCTAATTGTGGGACACATCAATCTTTTAATTTGATTCACTGTATTTTTACATTCATTTATCTATTTACATTTTGCCTTTGTGCCCTGTGCTCGTCATGTCTTTTGTTAAACACTTGAAAAATCACACTTCTTCATACTTTATTGATGATTATACAGAATTACTCAACCAACTTATACTAAGACGTACTTCAGTGTTAAGAGAGGCTTACCTTTACAATCCAGGCTTTTCAATAAGCTTCTCACTTCTTCAAATGTCACATAGAAATAGTTTTACCTTCAATAGTGTTCAAACTGTCAATTTTTTTTAAATTGCAACGATTATAATATTGTTTCCAGATGTAATATCCTCCATAATGTTGTATTGTTTATTTTTCTGTATACATTCAAGCATGTGAAATGAATAAGATTAATTTCGAATTCAAATATATGAATTTTCCAAGATTGATTTTCATCGATAGGCTCACCCTCCAAGTTTTGTAAAATTTACAAGTTTTATAATTTTCCACTGACTTTCAGAGTTAAATTATCAATTGGAATAATGGATGAGTTTGATGGTTTACTATGAAAAATAAATACACAATTTGACTTCTCGGCTTTTAACCAGCATGACACCTTTTCATTATTCCTAAGATTCGTTATTCCGAAAATGATGTATTTTCCGTTCTATAGCATTTTCGGACTACGAACCTTCGGAATAACGAACTCTAATGTTTGGAATAACGAACCCTACTTCACTTTCAGAATTGAATCATCGGATAAGCAAAACTTCGGAATAATTGATTGATTGATTTACTTATTAGTCTTGTTTTGTAGAGTGGCTCCATCATAAGTTCAATACTGTTTTCCGTGGAGGCCCTATAACATAAATACAAAATTTACAGACATATTGATTTAAACAATACAAATCGAGACAAAACAAATTTAGTTACAACATTTTCGAACAATAATGCACCAAATATACGGAATACGAACCCTAGCTATTTCATTTTCTGCTCGGAGGCCGGGCGGCGAGTTTATAGCCAATTTCGCCCTGGCACCGAGCGGCGGCCGTCCGGGCACAGCTTGTTTTAAGGGCATCGCTCGGTCGCCGCTGGAGTTTTAGCGCGGAGTTAAAATTTGGCGGCGCCTGCTCACTTTTCACTCGCCGCCCAAAATACGCTCGGTGCCAGGGCGGTCGCCGCCGAGGCGCCGACATAATCGAGCGTTTGCCGTTGAGCGATTTAGGTCAAAATTCGAAGCCGCTAGGTCAAAGGCTGCCGAGCGGTCGCCGCCCAGTCGCTGGCCGGTCGTCGCTGGGAGATCAGTCGGTCTCTGGGCGGCGAGTTAAAAATCGGTCGGCAGCATTTGACCTCGCAGCTTCGATTTTTGACCTTTATCGCTCGACGGCGAACGCTCGTTTAGGTCGGTGCCCGGTCGGCGACCGCCCGAGCACCGAGTGTATTTTGATGTCCAGTTTTGACCTAAATTCGACCGGCGATCGACGGGAATTCGACAGGCATCGCTGGGCTCTATAGCCTGCTCGACTTCTCCAAAAATCGTTGGGCGATGCCTAATTTCCAACGGCGACCGAGCAGACTACAAATCGGTCGGTCGCCGCTCTGAGTTGTGACCATAGCTTTAGGAGTATTAAACGAACCTTCGGAAAAATAACTACGCGAAGCCAATCTCTCCATCATTAGGACTGATGGTGTATCAATAAAACGATCACTACTCATTACTAGTGAAATTTCAATACCATATATAGAAAAACAAACATGAAATAAATCATTGTCGCATTACGTAATACGTCATCGTAACAATGGTACAGTGGGTGATGCATAAGGCGATATTGAAACCTCCCTAGGATTATTTTTTCGAAAGTCTTTGCTATCGTGCCCAAAATGCTTCGATCATTATCACATCTATTCCATAGGAGAGACAACTATTTCTGGAATTATTGGATGCACCTCCCTCCCCTCCCCATCTCCTTACCCCCCCCCCCCAAAAAAAAAAAAAAAATGAATCGGCGCCCTACCTGTTTAAGTATTTTTTTCTTCATGAATGATGGAGCTATATAAATATGCAGGTAGCTAAATTGAGTAACTAGATGTAAGGGCATAGTGAAAGTCCGTGTAAATCATCATCATTAAAACCACAATCAAAACCTACCTACCCCTCCCCCCTAACAAAATATTATCATCTAATTTCCTTTGAATTCTTTAATCGTAAGTGGTAAAACGTGCACACAGTCCGTTCCAAATTCTCAAGATAAATTTTGTAATGGCTTCACGGATATCCTTCAGTCTGTACATGTAGATGAAGGGGTTCATGGCGGAGCTACTCCAGAGAAAGAGACAGACTGTCCTGTAGATCAGGTAGTGGGGCTCGAAGTGGGCTCGGTAGAGCATTTCGACGATGAGAATGGGTATGAAGAAGACGATGTAGAAGAGGAAAGTGATGAAGACAGTTTGTACGAGGTTGATTAGATGGCGGTGCCGGGCGTTGATTCGGTTGACAGGCGGGACGGTGTCGTCGTTGGACGCTCCGGTGACTCGCTTGTTGGAGATGCGCACTATGTTGACAATCTTGACGTAGCAGATGAGCGATATGAGCCAGGACAGGGCTGTGATTGAGAAGACAGCGATGGCGAATATGAGCGTCTCGTCGCTCTCGTTGACGTAGCAAACACCGAGGCGAGGTTGGAAGGTGAAACCATGGATACAGAAAAGCGGGATCAACGACACGGAGATGAAAACCAACCAACCCGTAATGGTCATGGTGACGACGAGAATTTGGTTCCACGTAGCGCTTTCTCTCTTCGACATGATGCCACAGAGACCGTTGACTGAGATGAGGGCACTGAATAGACAAGAAGTCAGTGATGACGCGATGCCGTAGGTCAGCATTCCACGACAGACGGTAAAGCTCGGCCAGGGTATGGTCGTGTAGAAGGTGATGATTGAATAAGGACCGTTAAGGGCACACGTTAAGAAATCTAGGAGGGCAAGACTAAAAAGAAGCGCATTGGCTCGCTTGTGAAGACGCTTCTTTATTGCAATTGCAACAAGGACCAGTCCGTTGGCAACGACACCCAGAAGAGTTAAGACGCCAGTGGTAACGGCGACAAATATATCCACTTCAGGAATTATTGTCTGGTTTGCGCCTATCACTCGCATCATAATGACTTCTTGAGAGCACGACTTGTTGAATTTCTCGACTTCTTGAATTTAAAGACGTTACCACGAGCAGATTGTCAGCGGATCGATGCAGTTGCTTGTCTTTTCGAAGTATCGCAGTGGTGACACTGAACTTCTGTATTACAATACTTTCTTCGCGATGGTGTACCTGCAATTTCCTTTTTACCTAGACGTCGCATGTATATATATTGATGTATGCATGCAAAACAGCATTGTTGATCACAGAGCACAGCTTTACTTGTTTTTATGTTCCGATTCGCGGTTCACTCGGCGGGGCGGGGAATGACGACGAATAACGAGGCATGATGAAGGATGACGAGGGATGACGAGGGATGACGAGGGGTGACGAGGGGTGACGAGGGATGACGAGGAATGACGAGGGGTGACGAGGGGTGACGAGGGATGAAGACGTCTCGACCATTGGAAACCTGAGGTGAAAAAAAGGATGCATATAGTGATATAAATATAGGTTAATGATATATATTTATTTTGCAAACGAGTATTATTTTTTAACTGTTCTGTATAGACGTTATAAACGATGTAAATATGTTCATGTTTATTCAGGGCCCCATGCAAGACCACTACTTATTGGTGAATGGGCTCCCCTGTCAAAAGATTAGAAATAAATAAAATTTTAACAAAATATCCAAAAAAACAAAATCATCGATTCGGGCAGAAAACATAACAAAGAAAAAGAACAGAGACATAGTCTTGAACTGTAGGTGACTTCTAAAGTAATGATAATATAACCTTATTAGATATCATCATCACCTTAAGAAGGAGGCATTTCCAGTAACAGTATTACAGGCCCATGCATACTTTACCAAAGCTGAACACTAAATAGGGGATAGGGGCATTTACACTGTCTTCCAAACACGCCAAAAAATGCCAAACCGGAGCCTGACCGCGATGTTACCAAAGGCAACTACGCTTTACCGGTAGAAATGCCAAGCCCGAAACATTCCAGAACGAATTGTGATCTTTTGGCGTGTTTTGGCGTGTTTGGCAAGTATGAACGCTCGCTGTTAGGTCACGTGACTTTAGGAGCGGAGCTAGCTGTCGTCCTTGAAGAATATGATAGAACGAGGTAAACAAAGAATAACATAAGAGAAGGTGATAGAAGGAAGAAACAAAGAATAAAATAAGGAAACACAGAAAGAGGAAGTGATAGAATGATAAAAAACAAAGAATAACATAGGAGAAGGTGATAGAAGGAAGAAACAAAGAATAAAATAAGGAAACACAGAAAGAGGAAGTGATAGAATGATGAAAAACAAAGAATAACATAGGAGAAGGTGATAGAAGGAAGAAACAAAGAATAACATAAGGAAACACAGAAAGAGGAAGTGATGGAATGATAAAAAACACAAAGAATAACATAAGAGGAAAGTTTTTGCATCGGAGTGTCGCGCATGCGCATTACCAACTAAAACACGCCAAAACATCACTGAGCTTTTCAGTCGGTGATGTTTCCGCACAAGTGTAAACGGGTGCGCGAAACATCGCGACTTTTCAAAATGAGGTATTTGACAGTATAAATGTGCCTATTGTCAGGTCATACCAGCAGACCCTTAGGAGTTAACGATTTTTAATTTCTTATATTTACACATTTGTTTCATATTGAGTTTTGATTTTTAATTGATATATGATATTTTCCCCCTCAAAATACCATATCGTTGCCGTAGCAACGAAAATGTTTTAGCCTAATATAACGCTCAATAACCAAAATTTGCGATGTCAAACTTTTAACATGAAATGGATAAAGTACATAACAGGAAATGGATAAAATTCATATCATGAAATGGATAATTAAAAGCTAAGTTCTATATTCTCTCATATTTTTCATCATTAGAAATGTTTTTTTTATATTTTTAATTACAGGCGTTACCATGACAACCGCCATATTCGAGCATAACCATGACATGGGAAGACTGGGATTTTTGGATAAAATATACTGGGTGGCTGGAAACAATAGCCTATTACGTTATATGTGTTTGTTGTTTGACGATAAAAATATATGTCATATTAAAGAAAAAAAAAATTACCAGTGCAGCGGCCAAAGACGTCATTAGAAAAATCGCAACAGGTTGATTCGTGTTCAGCACTCCTTGACTAGGGAAAATAACACATAAAATCAGATTCTATAGAAAAAATGTATGTACTCCTAATTATTAAAATTATGACGAGGAGCCGTGTACTTAGTAATAAATAATTCAGAATAATTCCCCGCCACCCCACGTGCTCTTTTTATGTTCTTCACATGTAGAATTATGGACTTAGTGACAGGATTGAGTTCTGGAAAAGATGAATGATTTATGAGCTTTTCTCATTTTTAGGTCAGGTTTAAGTTACATCTGAACAGGATTTAAAGATAAAGTTGAGATCTGGTCATGCGATTGCTTTGTGAAAGAAAAGGTGTGGAATGGATCAGAAAACGTTGATCATGTAGCATGTAAGTATTGGTGTGTACTGCAAGGTTCCGGAGTCATCAAAATCATAATAAATTTGGCCCAGTCGTGGTAAATTAACAAGCACTGTACACAGAAAGATGTATATGGACTACACAAATGGTGTCAGGCCAAGGTGTCAGGCCAACTGGCCTTGATTTCCTTATCTTTCTATGCTCATTACTCAGTCAGTCAGTATTTTCTACCAAAATTGTTTCGCAAATGACATTTATTTGTAATCTTGAACATTCAGTGTAAGTTTCGTTTGATTCTGTGAGAATTCATTTTTTTTTTTTTAACCAGAACTCAAGTTTATCTTTAACCCTCAGATATATTCACTTTTATTCGGAACAACGAGAAAGAGCTGAACAGTTTCGACCAAACTGTGACATGTTTGATTCCATTATGTATGCGTGTAGTCCCATATACACATATCAGTGTGCAGTGTATCAAACATCTAACAAAGATATAATCAAACTACTCACACAAATTTTACTAATAAACTCTATATACCAACAATTTTTTTTCAATATCTACATCTATTCATATAGATATAGATATATATTTTGAATTGTAAAGATTCGTAATATAAGGTGACTCGTAGTGTTCATTAAAGTGACATTATAGAATGACTATTACTTCTCTACTATTTTGTAATACTACTATTACTACTTCTACTACAAAACGAGTGTAGACAAAATCATATGAAGTTAAATCAGTCGATAGTAGAAACACTTGGTATCCCATTAGGCGAGATTGGATTAGACGAGCGAAATATTAGACGAATCGGCATTGGACCAAATGATAATACACCGCCATCGGTCAAGCAATAACGTGTTTTTTTTGCCAATCAATAAGTAGGTTTATGCCTACACTGCAGCCAACCTCTCGAGCATCGGTTTTCGTTACTATTTTGCCGTGCAATTGTTAGTAAAACAATCTGTTATTTGTATTGAAACCTTCCAAATTCATAACTGTCTTCATATGCAATTAAGAAATATTCCTTAATTGTGTTAAGCATTTCCAAGATTTACTGATGCGGATATCAATCATCATAGTTTGTTGTTGTTGTTCTTAGAAGTTGTTAGAATGGATAATCATTGCACATGGTAAATTATATTTCATTATTAGCCCTCCTGTGAATATCTAACACCATGCAGTTGAGTTTGATGTAATTTTATTTAGTCGAAACTAAAGCGGAGAGAACTAACAAGAATTGAGAGGAGTAATGGAGTTGTTTAGGAGTTCATAGTAGAAAATTCTAATCACCCTTTCCCCATACTGACTTGTATATAACGTGATAACAGAAGTTCTCTAAATTCAATTTTATATCCACACATTCTCTATTTTCTCTTTATATGTACATCTCTTCTTTTCAAATTCTCTCAATCATTTATTACCACGTATTATTATTTTTAAAATACGTCTCTTTCATTTAAAAATTCTCTCCCTTTATTATCTTCTTACAATTTGTTACTCTTTACTTCTTCCATTCAAATCCATTTACCTTTTTATATTTCTATGTCTTAAAAATCTCTTACTTTAGTATCTTCTCGCATTCTCTCACTCTTTTGTCTTCCTCTCTTTTAAACAATCTCACTCCCTTCCATTTAACAATTCCCTCCCTTTATCACCTTCGATTATTCTTGCAATCTTTAACTGAGTCTTCCTTTCAAATTAAATCACTCTATCATACATCTCTTTCATGAAAAATTTGTCTCACTTTAAATCAATATCTTCTCACATTCTCTCACTCGTTATCTCATCCTTTCGAGTTCTCTCACAAAATTATACATCTCTTTCATTGCAACCTCTCCCAATTTCTCCTTTCCACACGTACTTATGTGCCGTGTATCTTTCTTCTTCTTACTCAAACAAACACAATTGACAGTATAGTAATTGAAACTAGATTATTACACGTCAAACAAACATTTAATCCCTAATACTACTATTTCAATCACTTTAGAGAATCATCCTGTAATATGGCAACACCTATTGTATCAAGTTTGCATATTTACATCAGCTTTACTTACAACAAATATAATTATTAACTTGTAAAATAATAGTTATAGTCATAGCAATGGCAATGATAATAATAATGATAATAATTTTAATAATAATGTCAATGATAATAGTAATAATAATAATAATTAATGATAATAACGATACTAATAATAATAATAATAATAATAATAATAATTATAATAATAATAATATTCATAATAATAATTCGATTTGATTCGGTTTATTGCAATAAAAGAACATGCAGCTGTGAAGCTGAAATTGCTCAATTTACAAAGTCAATGTACAACACAATAAACGATCAAAATATGAATGACTAAACCGTACGACCATAAATCATGCATAATGAAAAAATGAGAATCAAATATTATACCAAAATCTAAACATATTACAAATATTACATCAAAATCTAAATATTTTACGAATATTACATCAAAATCTAAATATGCAACAAATATTAAACACATTAAAAACCTTTTGTGTCATCAATGGTTACAGACAAGGAGAGAGAGAGAGAGAGAGAGAGAGAGAGAGACGGAACTAGAAAGAGGAAGAGAAGGAAAAAGAAAAAAGAAAGAAAATTTGACGGAGAATATACGAAAGATTGGAGGAGAGGTGTAGAGAAGGACAGAGTAGAACAAGAAAAGTAGAAAGAGAGGAGAATCGTACAGTCTTGCGATATGTTTTCATCAAAACTGAAGAAGAAAAAAAGCGAGCCTCTGCCAAGTGCACCTGAAGTTGAAATATGATTTAAAAAGTAAAAAATCAAAATAAACTGTATAATATAATATAATATATCAACGTCATTTTAAAAATTCGTAAAAATCAAAAGATTAAATTTATGCCAATAATAATAATAATAATAATAATAATAACTATCCTGATACTATTAATTAAATTATTAAAATGTAGGCGCCCATCAATTTGACTCTTGTTTTTTAAATATCGTTTAACTTGCTTTTTTAAAAACTTCAGGCGGTTCTACAATAATATTGCAGACCAATTCACGAACGAAAATATGCTCTTTTACCGTCACACTCGATAATATGTCCACGATGCATTATTGTATGATAAAGATGGTATTAGTCAAGCCTTTATTATTGAAAAAGCTCATTAAGATAATCTTCTCATTCGCTTTAAAATGTGTGTTTATTTCAAAACGATGTTGCCCAGTGAAGCGTGTTTAGATTAATGTAATCAATGTATCATTGGAAAGCATATTACTTCTACGCTATAACTCTATAAAAGCAAGGCATCTTATTATACACCTCATAGATATTCACAAGATCTATTTTTTTCTTCGAGTTTCATTTTTTCTGGGACGCAGTGTATAAATAGTTAATGATTTATAAACCGAGCATCTTACTTTAGATTATCTCATATTTCACACTACAACCATATTTGTTTTACCTTAAGTTTGGAAGATAAAATATTGACTTTTGTCTTTCTTTACTCGTTTGCCTTGTCTTGAAATACTTATATGACATAGTGCCATGCATTGTATGTAGTTTTCAGTGAAGAAATACATTTATTCCTTGTATTTGATTTATTTAGGTAAAGATTATGAAACATAAATAAGACAAACTTGAAACTTAAAACAAGTAAATTATGTCATAAACTGCCGTGCATTTCGACACATCGACGTTACAATATTTGTTTCGTTATTCACTAGTTCTATTTGTATTTGAAGTGTAAGCTCATTACTCGTGACCACAGACAGATATGTACAAGTATATGCATATGTATATGTATATGTACATGTACAGATGTACGTGTATTTACAGGTACATGTTTCAGTACGTATATGTATATTTGTATCATAGACCCTATAAATACTTAACTACACAAACTGCACTTTTATGTTGTGCACTACCTAATATTATACAATAAAGTTTGAAAAAAGTCTCTTGGCAATAAAAATGAGATTCTATAAAACACAAAAAGAACAAACCGCCACTAATGCTCATCATCAATATGATTATTTTTAAATTGCTTAAATATGAAGATGAAAGGTGCTCTGTCTTATAAACATCATAAATTAACACCTTTTTAACAATCTTTTCAGAGCTATTCATGTGAAAATTAGTGCATGGAACGACAAAAATCACAAACTTGAACATTCCTAAAGCTCCGATAGACTTATACAAACAATGACTACAGAATGAAACCCGATTTTACATATATGCAGTGGTGCAACCAGGCGGTATGAAAAAATGAAAGAAACAAATCCATTTTTTATACCCCCATTTCTTTCTCGCATATGAATCTTAATTGTGCGGAGCAATTCCAATCCTGCCAGCTATATCGATTAGACTCTTTATAATTCTCTATATGAAACCAAATTCGAAAACAGTTTACATTATCGTTAAACGAGAATGATCTGAAATTGTCATATGTAAGACTTGATCCGTCTAGCCACATTGCCTCACTGGGACTTAAGCCGGTCAGCCCGATCCAGTAGTTCTGACTAGCACGCCCTTCGATGAAGTCCTGTTCCTCTTCCGACTCGATGAAGACCAGATGGGATCCGTATTGGGAACAAGCTGAAACCGCAGAAGAATGATTCATCTCCGAAGTGCTGAAATTGTAGAACGACCCGCCGAATTCACAATCCACCGGAGGGGATGAGCATGCTGAAAAAGATTTTTTAAAACAACAATATGTAAATTGCTCGATTTTTAATAAGAAAATGAATAACAGTGATTATTTGGGTAGAATCTGAAATATTCAAAGAAAAATAGATAATGATGATGACGAAAATAATTATAATGTTGATAGTGAAAATAATAATACTAAAAGTCGATGCAAAGACATGAACAAAATTACAGCTATACTAATCAATACCTCATATGGAAACGTTTGCTTGTATTTGTCTCATAAAAGAAGTTGACCACAAACTGACTCCCACACGGTGTTGAGTGCTCAGGGGTCATGGGCCACTGGCTTCACCGGGCAGGTAGTTCCATTAGGTGAATGGGTAAATTAACTATTATACAAAATGAGGGGACACATTACATTGTACAATAGGGACACACATTGTTTTTATTGTGCAGAACATACTCTTTTATTGACTTACTTATTTCATGAAACTATAAAACCTAAATGCATTTTGTATTCAAACAATTGGAGTACAAAGAATAATAACAGGTGAATGAAATGCATAAACACCACAAACACCTGGGGAGGAAGCATTCATAAATTTGAATAATTTAGTTGATAAACGACTCCGCATGTGGACGTTTGGTGGAGCAGAAAGCAATTGATTCTTAACAACACGAACCCTTTTAACAGAATGTCGGAACGTAAATTAAATTTGGCGCGGTTGGAAAATGCATCTTTCTACCCTGCGACTTTAATGGTACGATCCAGTAAATTAAAACAGTAAAATGGCTCTTATTTCAAAATTACTCATTAAATAAAACCCAAAACTTCAGTGATATCAGACAAAATATGTTATATCTTACTAATAATTAAAAAAAGATGTATAAACATTGTGAAAGTGTAACATTTCACGATAAAAGACACCGATTTAGCGCTTGCATCAGGGGATTCAAGGTCAAAAGGTCAATTCAGCCGCTGATAAGTTATTGGTCGAGCCTTTTTGTTTCCTTTATTCCGACAAAATTATACAATCAATCAAAACAAGTTTAAAACCAGAAGATAGCTAACGATTAGTATTTTCATTAACCACTTGCCCCAAAGTCGCTTGACCGAGTGAGAGCTTGCGAGAGCGGCCAAAGTGTGATTTAAACTCGCTATTTGCTCTTCTCCAACGCAAAAAGAAACGACATTGTGCTGGATAAATGTATTTGTTCCGACAAAAGTACAGAAAATTTGCATATGGTCTTTTTATATTATACTTTATGAAATGTTACCCGAGTGATTTCCGGGCGCCCCAATGCTGAAAAGAAACGCACATTTTAGAAAACTTCACTTTTTCATGGAAAAATGCTTTTTTGTTCTATGCACGCAAGTCAGATTGAGCGGATGATACAACGTTTCCATATCCAAAAGCTTTGCTCACCATCGAAAATAACAATGGTATTTCATACAGTTATTTTTGTTTTTATGAATGAAAGAGGGGAAGAGGAGGAGGGAAGGGAGAGAGAGAGAGAGAGTGAGAGAAAGAGAGAAAGAGAGACACAGAGAGAGAGACAGAGACAGAGACAGAGAGACAGAAAGACAGACAGAAAGACAGACAGACAGAGAGAGAGAGAGAGAGAGAAGCGGGAGAGTGGTAGTGGCAAGACCTATTATAATGATGATCAAATGCATGACGTCATTGTATAGTTTATATTACTCAGAGTCAGATGAAGACTGAAAGAGTGACAATAATAATAGGCATTTATATAGCGCCGTCTATCGACAACTCTATTCCGAGGCGCACCAATTATTACCCCGGCTTTAGCCTAGCTGCCATTACGGCGCTCCAGTATTTAAAGGAATTAATTCCTACCAGGTTCCCATTTACCTCACCTAGGTCGAGTGCGGCAAATGAAGATTAGCTGCCATTACGGCGCTCTAGTATTTAAAGGAATTAATTCCTACTTTCCTACTATGTTCCCATTTACCTCACTTGGGTCGAGTGTGGCAAATGAAGATTAATGCCTTGCCAATGGACATTAATGCAGTGTAGGGGATCGAACCACGACCTTTGAGTTTCAAGTCAAGTGCTTAAACCACTCGACAGCGACACTTCTACAAAGATGAAGAGAGGGCGAAAGAGGGATGGAAGGGGGTGTCTGGTGAAAAGGGAGGGGGGAAGAAAGGGAGAGAGAGAAAGAAAGGGAGAGAGAGAGGGGGGGGGGGGGAAGGGGGTAGTGGCTTGACACATTATAATAATGATTAAAAGCATGACATCATTTCATTGTTTCTGTTACTTACTGGAGGCGGGGGTTTCTTGCGATGTCGTTGTGTCTGACATCGTAGTCGTAGGGCTCGTCATGGGCTTGGTCGTCGCGTCCGTAGTCGATAATTCTGCTGAATCTGAAACGTTTGAAGGTTGTAACAAATAAAACCACAAATACAAAGCAATGAGATTAGGAATGACAACCTAAACATGATTATAGAAGGCCAAAACAAAGAAAATTCTGCTCCATGACATCATATAAATTGTATCAGTCTATTCATTTTATGAGGTATTATTTTTTTTTTGGTATATTAAGTGGTGCTTTGCAAAACCAAGGAATTTTTTACCAAATAATTTATCTAAATGTGTTCCTGTGGCGTGTTTGTTGTCATTACACTCGTGGACAAACGAATGAGACGGGAACCTCCCCCTTAAAAAAAGTGTTAGCAACGCCCGTGACAGGAAAGGGATAAATACTGAGAGATAGAGATATAGAGAGAGAGAGAGAGAGAGGGAGAGAGAGAAAGTCAAAGGGGGGGGGGGGTGGAAAGGGGAAGTGGCTAGACATTGCATGACGTCATTTCGTTGTTTCTCTTACTGGAGGTTGTGGTTTCTTCCGATGTCGTTGCCTCTGATCGTTCCGGCATCGTGGTCGTAAGGCTCTGCTCGGACTTGGTTTTCGCTTCCGTTGTCACCGACTCTGAACGGAATATAAAAAATCAAAAAATCAAATGAGTGGGAAAACAGGAGCCGGAGCCAGGAATGATAGGGAAACAGAGAGACAGAGACATACAAAGTGCGAAGAGGGAAGAAGAACAACAATATAACAGCAATAACGTTATCGTTAAACTAAAGGCAAAATATATATTTGTTTTATTTAGTACAAATAATTAATGGGCACTAGCTGCCCCCCCCCCTATAAAGTGTTTTAGCGACGCTCACGAAAGAAGGACAAACAAAAACAAAACTATAACAAAAAGAATTAGACTGTCACTTCCCCCTTTGAAAAAATGTTTTAGCGACGCCCGGAAAGGATGGAGAGAGAGGGAGAGAGAGAGGGGGAGAGAGGGAGAGAGGGAGAGAGAGAGAGAGAGAGAGAGAGAGAGAGATAGAGAGAGACAAGGGGGAGACAGTGGCTAGACCCATTATGATAATAATCAAATGCATGTCATAATTTCCATGATAATATTGCCTAGACATACGAGAGGTAGTGGTGTTTTTGGAAGTCGTTGTGTTTAAGCGTGCCGACATTGTAGTCGTAGGGCTTGTCGTAGGCTTGGTCGTCAGATCCGTCGTTGACTCTATGATCACTGGAAAAAAAAAGGGAGAAAAAAAATATCTGAGGTAAATGACGATGCATAACATTATTTTCATTTAAATTATTTCCCCGCCGGCTGTCTCCAGGCGCTCTTAGTCAGGGTACGGTGGTAGGATCAAGGAGGGGGAGGAGGCGAGAAAAAAAAAATGGAAATCAGAAAATACTTTTCCCCGTGGAAATCCCAATTATATCAAAAAGTTCCGAAAGAGGGCAGTGCAGTTTTGTGTGTTGCGAAAATATATTTTTTCCCTATTTTTTCTCTATTTTTTCCCCTATTTTCTGGAAATGCAGACTTTTTTTTCCCTATTTCCTTCAAGAAAATAGGAAAAAATAGGGCTATTTTTTTCCTATTTTCAAGTACAAAACTATTTTTTTCCCTATTTTTTTCACCTATATTTTTTTTCAGACTATTTTTTTTCCTATTTCCTATAAGAAAACAGGAAAAAAATAGTCTTATTTTTTTCCTATTTTCAAGCACAAACTATTTTTCCCCCATTTTTTTCACCTTCAACTTTTGTGGACTATTTTATTCCTATTTTTTTTAAAGAAAATAGGAAAAAAATAGTTCTATTTTTTCCTATTTTCGAGTACCAAACTATTTTTCCCCTATTTTTTCACCTTCATCTTTTTCAGACTATTTTTTTCCTATTTTCTCCAAAAAAATATGAAAAAAAATAGGACTATTTTTTCCCTATTTTTTTCATCTTAATCTTTTTCAGACTATTTTTCCCCTATTTTTTCACCTTAATCTTTTTCAGACTATTTTTCCCTATTTTTTCACCTTTATCTTTTTCAGACTTCTTTTTACCTATTTGCGAGTACTATTTTCTTCCTATTTTTTGCACTTACATTTTTTATGACATGATACAAATCTGTAAACTATTTTTTGTCTATTTTCTAAACTTGCATATTTTCATTGTTTATGACTGGCATCCTATTAAAAAAGCCCGCTTCTCCTGCCATTATCTCTGTTGTTCATTTTGCGACTTATTGGTGGTTTTTAGCTGTGGGATCACATATTGAATAGTGAGCTCAAAGATAACCATAAATAAACAATGTGTAAAAGAAAATGTACGAAATTTCAATTTTGTTCCTTTATTAATATTCTTGATTTTATTTACAAAACTATAGTAGTGACTAGTGCACTCAAAGATAACCATACATAAACCATGTGTAAAAAGAAAATGTACACATAGAAATTTCAAAAAAAAATTCTCCTTTATTAAAAGGAAAAAAAGCATTCGATCGAGATATTCCCGTTCTATGTGTGAGTAAAGTTTCAACGTAGAGGACAGTACGCAAGTACCCGTATGTAATTTGAAAATTACCCGTCATTTTTTTTCCCCACTGACACTGCTGTGCGCATCGGACTTTTGCTGATTTTCGTTCATCAAACGTCTCCAAATCACACCAAAATGTCTTCCAGCAATTATTCTAGCGATGAAATTTCATCAAGAGATAGTGACTCCTCATACTCCGATGCCTCCTTATCCCATTTGAGTGATTCTTCCCAAGAAAATGAGCCCGACAAATTTTCAAAATATTACTAGTCCCACTCGTAGAGAAACGAGTTTGTTGTCGAATGACGGGCGGAACTGGCCCCAGAAAACAGCTGAAAAGGTACGTTTATTTCTGAAACTTAATTATATTATGATATATATATTTTTATTGTGTCTGTTGTTGAATATAATGCTACTTCATAGACATAGTAGGCTTATAGAATGTTATTTTACGTATCAATATATTCCCATGTAGTGCTGAGTGAAGTGTAGTGAATCCCCAAGTGCAGTGTAGACCTAGTACGTGTCTGTAGTGTTAGTGAATGAGTGAATGTAAACAAACGTGATTACAATAAATCCACGTAGAAATTTCAGATTTTTTACCATTACTACGTCTGTCAATTATATTGCCTTGCATGATATAATGTTTTGATGTGGTTTTAGGCTCAATTGTATCTCAAATTATTTTTCTAGGAATCAGAAAACACAACCTGCTAAAGCACCACGCAAGAAGAAGAGCAAGTCTTCCAAGTCCGAGAGTGTGTCTGCGAGGTATGTCCTTACTTAGTAGAAATCTAAATCTATTGTTGATAATTTGTTTGGGTATATTTATTTCATGTTTGTTAGTTAAGATCTGACATCAAAATATTAGAGTAGTTTACCTCATCATTATGCTAGAACAATAATTTGCAGGTGGCACAAGTTCTACCTAGATCTACATTATTTTTCTCTTTCCTTTTTATTTTTTTCTTCAAAAAATTGTTCCTTTACTATTTTCTTTTCTGTGTTTTATGTTTTATTTTATGTATGTTCACCCGATATATCTAAGAATAAAATAACTCTAATTAATTGCCTACCTGAGAGGTTTACATTTCATGCACCTTGACGGCTCTTTGATGACTCCGTTGTTTCACCATCCGTTCGTCGTCAGCCTGGCATCTTTTTTGCTATCATACTTTTGTACACACACATGTTCTGTGCCTTTGAATTTTTCATTATGAAATACATAAATACTTGTACTAAGTATTAATTGCATGTTCATAAATATACCAATGCATGATTATTCTAACCCCTAACTCACATTTCATTTATATCTTTACAGATCCATTGAAACTAATCAAGCTACAATGTACATGTAACGTACAACCACCATTTGATTAACTAGATGCCTGTGAACAGCAAGACCAACATCTGTATCCTTTACATTAGTATTTGTTTCCATTTTTATTATGTAATTCTTATGTCTAATCATTGAGATTCATAGGCAAGTACAACATGTATGTGTACACAATGAGTGCCTGCATATTGTGAAGATAAAGGACCATAAGACCATTACTTATGAATGATACATGGTAATGATGGTATACTTTGTAAAACTATTTGAAAATAGTAGCATGTAAGTCTGTCATTTTCTTGTTTATATATCTCAATGACATGACATGTCATTGATTTTGTAGTAAGTGTTTCTAGATTATGATGATTGTATTAAGATGTTGACAGTTCAATTGAGATTGAGAAAATTATGTAACATGTCAACTGTACTATAAAGCATGCATGCATTGTTGAAAAATCTGTTTTATGATTTATTTTATTTTGTTATCTTTGTAAATAACGAGAACAAAATATTATTTGTCATGATTTTCTTGAGGTTTGAAAATGTTATTACATTATTAAGAGCACTTTGTAATATTAAATTGTAATAAAAGAGACAGAAAACAACACTCTCATGTCCAGAATACTGCTTTATTTGGTTACTAGTGAGGGAGAGAGCTTGTGATCGCCTGGCATATCCGCATCGGCTCAGTAATAGTCCTGAAACTCACCTGAATACTTTATTTGAACAAAAATAGAAAGCTACATTCTAGGTGGATGATATTTTTTTTTAAGGCGGAGGCATATAGGAGACGCAGTCGCATTCGTCTTTCTTTTTTTTTTAGAGTATAATCACAGCAAACCATGAACAACTCTATTACTACAACATGTACACTACAGTACTTAACCAAAGATTGTAAATATCAGTTAAGTTCTTTTATTTATTTGCTTATATGAATACACATACTATACTAAACTCATGTCATTGTGTTTACCTCTCGAAAATAAAGTACATGTATTTTATTTGACACATTCCCTTTTATTCTTTTTGTCCACTGCCATTATAACGAGGTGCTCGGGACCAAGCCATCAATTTCCTTGTTAAAATGAAATCATGTTATACTCAAGTTACTGAACACATTGGTTTGTTTAAAATTGGGACTGATGAGAATTGCCTGATAATAAAATCTTGGTGTATCCATGTTTGTTATAATAGGCGTGGACTGTATAAACATTTTCCATATACCCATTGACTATTTTAAATGTTCTACTGAATGGGTTGGACTGAAAGGATGAAGTGAATTTGGCAAACTGAGTAGGTGCATCGATGCAGAGAAAAGAGCTGTAGGAGTAGGGTGACTATTCTACAGTGGAAACTTTTGACAATGAGGTCATGTGCAACCAAGAAATCTTAACCCCCAAAAGCTGGTAAATTACCTTGTCATTTCAGGTATAACTGATCTCTTTATATCAAGTTTGCACTGTATGATTTAGTTGAATGTACAGAGTCGTTGACTGGATGTGTGAGATGGTAGTGCTTGAGAAATCCATGAAAGTAAAGGATGAGTGATCCCCTCCCCCCTATTTCCTTACTATTTTTTTCCTATTTTCTTACTATTTTCCCCTATTTTCTTACTATTTTTTTCATATTTTCTTACTATTTTTTTCCTATTTCCTTACTATTTTTTTCCTATTTTCTTACTATTTTTCCCTATTTTCTTACTATTTTTTTCCTATTTTCTTACTATTTTTTCCTATTTTCTTACTATTTTTTTTCTATTTCCTTACTATTTTTTTCCTACTTTTCCCTATTTTCTTACTATTTTTTCCTATTTTCTTACTATTTTTTTCCTATTTTCTCACTATTTTTTTCCTATTTCCTCACTATTTTTCACTGTTCACTAAGCACCTAGTTATCACTATTTTTTTACTATTTTCTTCACTTTTTTCTACACTATTTTTTCCCTATTTATTTCCTATTTTCAGGTCTGAAAAATAGGAAAAAAATAGGAAAAAATAGAAAAAATTGTTTCAAACCTATTTTTTTCCTATTTCCAAAACTATTTTTTCCTTATTTTTTCCTTTTAAAAAAATAGGGAAAAAATAGAAAAAAAATATATTTTCGGGACTATTTTTTCCCTGTTTTTCCCCTATTTTTTTCCTATTTTTTTACGACTGGGGTGATGTACTTTCTTTTTAATCATCATCATCATCTTCTTTTTTCCCTTTTTTTTCCTTCTTATTCTTCTTCTTCTTCTTCTTCTTCTTCTTCTTTTTCTTCTTCTTCTTCTTCTTCTTCTTCCCCTTCTTCTTCTTCTTCTTCTTCTTCTTCTTCTTCTTCTTCTTTGTTGTAAAAGGACGTGTCTCGAGCGAGCTCCAGAGTTTTTGTAAGTTTTGTCGGAATTATACTGTTTATAATTACAGTTTTAATACTAGTGTACTACTAGTACACAGTACAACCATACCAAACCAAGTCCACCTTTCTTGTGTGTTAATATTTGTAGTTTTTATGCTTTTT
>JAVYIG010018373.1:0-20412 GCA_035222895.1 Strongylocentrotus droebachiensis | reverse complement strand
TATTTTTTAAAGGGGTTTATATTCAGGTTTCCACAGTACAAAGGGGTTGTACATGCTTGCATTATTGGTTATATTTTAAGAAAAGTTTGTATGTTCTTTTGTGAGTTGTGAGGGTCTTAGATATAGAAGTTTAATTTTTTATTATTTGATTTTGTTCATCTGTAGATGTAATATTGGCTACTCTTCCAATTTATTTTTAATTGCCTTAGAGGAGATAAGATAGATAGTAAGAGAGAGTGGGAAAGGAGAGGTGGGGGGGGGGGGGGGGGGGAGATAGAGAGAGAGAGAGATTTCTGAAAGGAAGGGGATACATGTATAGAATATTTATGAGGACCCTAGATTTTGGAGGTTTTTTTTGTAAGAAGTCTCCCATTTTGATATATTCTGATCTTCTAAAAAGTAATGAAATTATTTATCTTTTAAATATATAAATGAAAAGAAAGGACATATTCAATCTTAATCATCCATTATTTTTAATAATTATTAGTAAAAGAAGCAGGGATAGCCTTTACAAATGACTTCTTTTTTTAATTTTTAGGTCACGCTTATAATGATAGAGAAGTGTTTATTTGTGTGTCCTATTTTCATTTTTATAGAAGGAAAAAACAGGGGAAGTAGAAAAGAGAGAAAGAGAGAAAGAGAGAGAGAGAGAGAGGCAGAGAGAGAGGTTGGAGGGGATGAGAACTAAAAGAGGGGAGTGGAAAAAGAAGATATATTCAAAGCATTGCAGCATTACCACACCACCCTTTGCTTCAAGTACCCATACATGTAACTAACACCAGGGCCCCATTTCACAAAACTTGTCATCAGTGACACATGGACAGTTTTTGTTATAAGCTACTGAAATCCTTGCTTTTTGATTGGTTTATCAGCAGACTTGTCACTGATTTTTTGTCATTTGTCATTGAAAAAAGGCTTTGTGAAACGGGTTCCCAGCTTTGGAAGTTTCTTTTGCAAAGGTCATATCTATCTATACATCGATGGTAATCGGTACAAGAAAAACCAATCAGAAGTCAAATCCTCCTTTAATAGTTCGAAACACTGATTAAATAATCCTCTATTTTCTTTCTCTATTGTCTTATAAAACTAGGTCCCAGGATGGAGCTGAGTATCTGTTTATCCCTGGATCCTGGTCTTCAGTCCTTATCGTGTGCTGCTGCAATATCCCAACGTGCATTGCACTCTTCCTTAGCTGCAAAAAGAGGAAAAAAGAACTATTCCCCCTCCAACAAGATGAACAGGTAAGACATGATTACATACTTTCGCGGACCCCCCCCCCCCCGGATGGACACCAAATAAATTCTTTACTTACTGCTTCTTTAGTTGTTGTTTTTTAGAGTATCTTTTGCCTCAGATTCTAAACAAAATCCTGGATTTAGCTCATACTGCAATCATAATTATAAACCTTTAGCTCATTCAGGAATCCCATGACTTTACAAGCCAATCGCCTGTTTGATTATTAAGATATTTATGATTGGAAATCAAAATTTAAAAATTCGTTTTCCTAACGGTTTTTATAACACTACAGTCTATTGGAGGAAATGAGTATGGTAAAAACCGGTCACTCAAAGATTTTTACTTTTTTGAGGCACTTCATGATCATTTTGAAGGGCAATTTTTTTAGGGCTTCAATATTACACCATTTCACAGACACTGAAAACATGTAGAGCCATGCATCTTAGATTTAACATTGTTTAAACGGTGCGTTTTAATCTTTGATTAAAAAAAAAAATTAATTTCTTAGAAAATCGGGGACGCATCTCAGAAGGTGCCGCTACATTCCATGGAGCGGCTCGACTCAGACCGGTCGGACCGGCTCAACTCGGACGTGGACGAAGAAGCCGATGAACTCTCACCCATGACGCCAAACAGACAATGGCTCGCCTCACCGTTCCATTAATGAGAAATCGTTACACGAAAAGAAGAACGGACAGTCGTCGGTACCGTTGAGGATACCTTCGACGGGCACACCCGTCCGGGGGGACAACAGTCTCGGCATCGGAAGCATGATAGTGTGTGTGTTTGTGTAGCTACATTTTTAAAGGTAGGTGCTGTGTAATGACAATTCACTTTTGATAACAGTGCACAATGCCAGGACCCCGTTGCATAAAAATTTACTATTGATGGTAACTTTGCCATCAATGGCAAACTACCATGGGTAACAGGGCTCAACAGCCAATCAAAATCAAGGTTTTCCATGGTAGTTACCATAATCAATGGTCAGAGTTAATAAAGCAAAAATGGTATATTTATATTCATAAGAAGAGCCTTGAAAAGAAAGAGAGAAGGGGTTAATGCATGACATAACTGTACCCTGGGGTGGGGGCACATGTCTGAAAAAACCTCTGACAAGCTTGAAGGGGGGGGGGGGGGGATGTGGGTGCCACATTTTTCAGATGTCTTTTTTTTTTAAAATCTCAACGGGGGGGGGGGGGGGGGGGGGGGGGCTTTCCACAGTAATCTGAAATTCTTATTCTTAAATGATGTACGATTTGCACTCTTTGCTTGAACCAATCATAGAGTACAAACCTGAAATCCTAAAGTCTATTCTCTTACAATGTAACAAAAAATTGTGAATCAACGTATGTTATTATACTCCAAAAATGTGATTCACTGATTTCTTTTTTTTGTTCATGTCAGTGAAAACAATTAATGACTCTAATCAATTTTTGCATTGTTTTGTTTATAATCTACAGAAACAGGCATTTCCAGAACTGAAATTCACCATCTTTCCCTGGTGCCCTGAGTGCCGCAAGCCGAGATAGCGAGGGAAGCCCCCCTTTTTGCCTTCTTGATCGATCACAAGCCCATTGTCACTGATTCTACACAGTACTATAGTACACGCACAGGTCAAGAAAGGCAGGCATGTGTGACCTCCGCTAGAGGTCAGGGGTCAAAGGTCAGCATCCAGAGGCTGAGACAGGGCTGCATCTGCCCATGGGTGGAGAGGGAAAATGATACAGGATTTGGGTCTAAACAATAGGAAGTGCAAAATATTAAATGTCGGCCGACCGAAAAGTATGAGTTGTGGATCGTACCCACTCCATTTTATAAAAGAAAATTAAACCCTAACATACATAGCGGAAATGAAAAATAGAGATTAAAAATACTGAAGCTTCAATTTATTGAGATGCACTTTAAAAAAGATACACATGTAGGTGTAGGCTTCACCACATGGCACCTAATGTAGTTGCAATGCACCTTCTGCGCCTCCAAGAATGAACGGTCTGTCCCGACTCATGAATGCATAGAGAAGGTCGTTGGCTGCCTGAAAGAAGGCCTTTACAGCCAGTGAGAATACTTAGCTCTAACGGCCTTCTTACGCGCAGGCGGCGATGTTGAAGGGAGTGCAGCTAGGCAAATACTGGTTAACGTCATCTACGTCTTCTTTTGGACAACTGCACGTAAACGAATGGACTTGATTAACCATAGTCAGTGACTTAATCTCTACATGGCCAGCATTTGCGAAACAGACTGAAGTTCTCCTCACGCTTCGGTTTCGCGTATGTTGCACGCACATGATTGCTGTGGTCGCGTCGTCCGTTGTCGTATTATACCTGATTGGCCCCGAGTCAGGCCACGGGAAAGACACATAGTCTGGCCAGGCTACACTCCCTTTAATATGTGCACTCTTACATGTTGATGCTTGGCTGGGTACCACTGATCATAAGCTGCATAGAGAAACTGGATTCTGCAGAAAACGTGTGAGGAGTTGCTGATTGTGTATGGTACACCATGCATGTTTCCCAGAATATTGCACTTCAGATACTCTCGGAAGTTAGCCAACTGTTGCTGAAAAAAAGAGAAGAAATTGCTTTCTATCTATCTCTGATAGGTGGCCTGGGTCGTAGAGTGCAGAAAGAAGCATGAATCCAAGATGGCGACCCAATAGATTGAGTGTACTTGCAAGGTGATATTATGATAATTAAATCCTCCCTTTTTGTATTTTCTCAATGTAATTGAATCAAATTGTAGATTATGCTCATATATTTTTTAATTTTTTAATTTTTTTGAAATACTTTTTAATGTAATACTCCTGGGATATAATGATACTTTTGTAATCTAGTAAGCCAAAATAAATTGTCACTTTGACTTTTGCAATTTTTTTCTAGCTCAAAATATTAGTGTAAGTCAATGTTTGATGTCAATCAGAAATCAATGTTTGATGAAAGCAAAAATAATGAAAATATTGAAGATATGACATTAGCTTGTAGATAAAAGTTCATTTTACCACTTTAGTTCAAATTTTCTCCTCCCCTTTTTTTAAACAGTGTCATTATATCTCGGGAGTATTAATCAGAAATGTAAAAAAAGTGACAATGAGGCATGATTTCAATGATAATTGATGGCAATACGGCAGTAATTATGATTGAAAACATGTAATTCTGATATCCTATGCTTGTACACCATTTCCTAGTACATTAAAGCTTGCCAGTGTATAGGAATAATCCACCATGCCAGAACTAACAATTAGGTTTCTCTGATAATATTTGTTGGATGAAAATAATATATTGTACGTACTAATCCTTGTAAAGCAAGAGTAAGATGTGAACAATTATTTCATTATGTATATATATTATGTTTGGCAAATTTTTATCGGTACTGCATTCTTTTTTTGTAGGAAAATTGCAATTTGTAATTAATAAAAAACGGGGTGTACATAGGAATGGCTGTATACTATGATTGTGTACATAGATATATAAATTTTGGTTATTTATTTCAGTTTTGAAGTTATCGATGCATTGACAGTTAAGTTTGCCAAATTCCATGTTTTTTTCTTTTCAATTTTAAAGTGCTAAACAGTGCTTGGTCATTTTCTTCCACAGCGCTGTGTTTTAATTAATAGGAAAGTGTGGAAAATAATATACATGTTTTGGAAAGAATGCACCATGTACTATTCATATTTTAACCGGCACTCCTTTTATACAATCCACTCTATTATTAGTAATCAAACAATGTTGTACTCTTGTGTCCGAACAACTATCCCATGGACTATTACACCTGCACTAGCACCCTGTGAAGTGTTATTCTCAAACATCTATCCCATGAACTGCTACCCCCCAATGAATATTTCTGCACTGCTTGCACTACTACTTCTACTACCCCTCCATCACCATTAGTTTACTACCTGTAGGTTATCAACTAACCCCATTGTGCCTCAGTCACACCTTTGCATATTTGGCTTGTGTATTGCTGCGTATTTATGGCAAGCCGTTTTGACATTTATTCCTATTTCTTGATATCAAGAAATGATTTTCTGTTGTAAAGCAATGGTAATTCTTGATATCAAGAAATAGGAATAAATGTCAAAACGGCTTGTCATAAATACGCAGCAATACGCAAGCCAAATACGCAAAGGTGTGACTGAGGCATAAGGTAACTAGTCTACCAGGGGTAGTGGTCTTAGGGGTAGTCAGTGGGGGTCTAAGGAGATACTGGGGGGTTGGTAGTCTAAAGTGTAGTTTTTCCTAGAATCAACCTATCCTGTTGAAAGCAAGATTATGTGAAATGAACAAAAACACAAGTTTTATCGTCATTTTCCATCCGAACATAAGAATTTGTATGGCATATCTTTATGTATGTATGTGTGTTTACATCAATGTATGATATTTATTTCTGTTTTGTTTATAATGTACATGTTAACCACTCATTGTGCAATGATTTTATACCCGTAGTATGTTACAATAGAAAAGCAGTTTGAAGTTTTATCTGATTGGTTAATACTAAAGTAGAATTTTTTTTTTCAAAGAAAGAAATCTGGCAAATATACATGTTTATATTGGAATCTAATGCCTTTGTTGTATTTCAATAATATTCTGTATTTTAAGTTTACTGGCATATAGGATTGGTAAGTGGTCTGTGTACGTAAGTTTTTTATCCAAAGGGGCATGAATTTTCAAGGTTTTAATATCTTAAAGAGAAATTGCTTCTTTTTTTTAGGGGGAGGGTAGGTCAGAAGAAAATAATATTGTAATCATTCCCTTCTTTAAAGGTTCATTATAAACAGCATTTTGAGATATGAATGTGTAAAGCAGCTGGATAGTCGGCATCTCTGAAAAATTGCTTTAAAAAACAGTGTGAATATATTTTTTCGTCAAATTGATGTTAAAAAATGTTTATTCTCGGTGAGGTTAAGTAAAAATTTACATCATTTCTTTTAACCAATCGTTTCTAGTTTAAAACAGCCTTTGAATTGGTTGTGATGACTCAAACAGATTTATGGTTTCAATGTCATTTTCAAATACTTCATTTCACTGGTAGTAAACGTACAAATTTCAGCTCGTCGGTGTGATTAGTTTTCTTCATCTATTAAATGATTTTTAATTTTTTTTTTTTTGGATGGGATGAAGTAGTTATATAATACTGATAAACACTGACCATATACTGAATGTTTACCTTCAATTAAAGGTGTCACTCAAGTGTTACAACTTGCACTATACATTGTCGATGATTTCTTTCTTTGGAAATAAGAAGTAAAGGTAGTTGAAATTAGTAAATCTAGGCTAGAATTGAGTGTAAATATGCAGCAGACTTGTTTGTGTATACATTGACCAAAATCAAACTATATGTATATTTTTGTAAAAACCTGCTATCTTCCATCTTTGATTCTTCTTTCTCTTCTTCGTGTGTCATCCTAATTTTCATGATCTCTTCTTTCCTCTTTGTCAAAGCAAAGTGATCAATTTTATTTGTTTGAAAAGAATATGCAAGTTAAATAATGCTGTTTGAATATTATGTAGTTGGTAGTTGAACTTGGGATAATATTCGAAGTTGTAAGTTTGAATTGGCAATGTTTTTTTATGTGTGGACTGAATTTTAATGTTGCATTATTTCCATTAACTTTGTAATGATTATCAAATCTTTAAGATGATCTCAAGTTTATTAATGTCCCTCGGATAGGCTGTTAAGTGCTTACTTACAAGCATTTTATGCTTTCTTAGCAGTCAGGTAAAATAACCACCACCATATACTTGGATCTTACAAGCCGTAATGCACATGTACATGTACACACACAGTTAGTCTAAGCAAGTGTACTGTAGGACAATAATGCACCAATAAGAGAAATGTCTTATATATATATAGTTAAGTACTATAAAAGTATCTGCTTCAATAACTTAGAGTACTTCATCATATGAATATGTTTACTCTGGTATATTTTAGAAGTAACTAATGTTCAAGGGGGCATAAGTGGTTCCAAAAAAAATCCATCTTATTTCTTTAGGATGCAAAATTTTCTGAATTGTCTATCATCTGTGCAACTACAAATGCACTTTTTGCGAGATTTTGAATGTATTTTATTGCTCCCAATTGTTTATTTATCTGTTGACCTAAAGGTAGTGAGCATACAAAATATAGCATTAAATTCCTCTCTTTTGTAGCATTTCTGAAAAGAAAAATATGATTCTTATCTCACTGTAGACAATCATTTTTATTGCCCTTCCCTTTCATTTTTAGAAGATGATAGGCAAGGTAACATTCCAATGATTCCACATTGAAAGAACATGACACATTTTCGTTATGTAAGAAAAATAATATATTAACAGGCAAAAGTTGTAGATTTTCTTGCATGACTCTATAAAGGTAAGGCGTTTAGTCTGGAAAATTTAACATCTATATTATGAGTACTAGGATAGCTACAGTAATATATTTTAATCTTTTAAGGCACTTGATATCATTATTCATTGTACACTCTTCAGATTCGTTTAAGTGTGTGATGAAATGGTAGTTGGAAGAGCGTTATATAAACCATTCCAGATTTCCCTTGGACATTTATTGTTTTAATCTTTGCCTGAGTTATGTAGCAAAATGGAGGGAAAAGGGAAAATTACTTGATGTTTAATGTGCTTAACAGTGGCACTCAGCATAAAATAATTAAGAAATTATGTGCTTTTATGCCGTTTTGCTTTTTTATCATATTTGAAGATGTCTTTAATAGTGTAGGATACATGTATACCTTCTCATTTGTCCAATTTACACTGAAGATGAAACAGATTTGAACGACTGATCATAATTGTACCCATGTTTAAAAAAAAAGATTAAGAGCTCTTATTACTTACAAAAGTGAAGATTTTGTGATTAATTGAATTTTTCCAAGAAGACCCTTCTTTAATACATCTATATTGAATAAAGGTACGTTGTATATTAGATTAAGGAACGCAAGTGTCTTTTAGAATTTCTATTATATAACCTTGAGAGTAAGAAATTAGGATGCCTTTTATTAATGAGCTAATGTGAACCTCTATAGATACCCACTTTCCATCTTTTTGTAAGAAATCATTGTTTTAATTTCAATCCCGTATCGTCATTTCTTTTTTAATGAGAATTTTAATCCTCCTTTTTGTATTGTCAGTAGATTCAGTCACATAAAGCTGCAGCTAAAAGAAAACAAAACTATGTGAGGTTGTGTGTTAACTGCTGGGCGTATAAAATATTGGTAATATGTATGCAAATTAAACAAATGAGGAGATAATGTATCCTTCCGTATGTATGTGGTATTTTTTTGTTGTGCATACTTCATCATCGTGAAGGAAATGCTGTAGGAATTTAAGTGATGTGTAATAAATACATTCTGAATGTATGCCTAAGCAATAACCAAGTCGTTTTAGATTGCCTTATCACTTGTTAAGCTGTTTGTGTCTGTCTCGATGAGTGATGGACAGAGAGAAACAGAGAGAGAGAGGAGAAAATAGAAAAAAATAGAAAAAAGAGGGAGAGAGAGAGTGAGAAAGAGAGAGGAGACAAGAGAAGAGAATGGCCGAGGGGACAAAAAGGGAGCAATAGAGAGAGAGAGGAGATAAGAGAAGAGAATGTGAGTGAGGGAGAGAGAGAGAGAGGGGGACACAAGAGAAGAGAATGTGAGAGAGACAGAGAGAAAGGAGATAAGAGAACAGAATGTGTGAGTGAAAGAGAGGGGACACAAGAGAAGAGAATGGGAGAGGAGGCAAATAGAAAATAGGAAAAAAAGAGGGAGAGAGAGAGTGAGAAAGAGAGAGGAGACAAATGAAGAGAATGGGAGAGGGGGCAAAAAGGGAGCGATAGAGAGAGGAGATAAGAGAAGAGAATGTGAGAGAGAGAGGGACACAAGAGAAGAGAACGGGAGAGGGGAAAAAAGAGGAAAAGGAAGAGAGAGCAGACAAAAGAAGAGAACAAGAGAGGAGACATGAGAAAAGAGGGAGAGAGAGGATGAACAAAAGGACAGAGGAAGAGGAAACTGGAAATTAAAAAATATATTTTCATATATATGTTGATAGACTAATAAAAGGTATGCAGTCTAGAATCTGAGAAAATATGTGTTGAAAACTTAAACCTCGCTAACATAAAGTGGCAGGCAGCACTGATATCCATTTGTTATTTGCATCATCTATTATTTCCATTTAATTATAATTATCATAGATAAGTGACATTATAGACATAAACTAGTTTTGCAGTGTCTCTGGTTACCTGAGATATCAAAAATTGGGCAATTTTTGTAATTAAATCTGGTGACAAGCGTGAATTTACAAACTATAGGCCCATTTCTGTACTGTCAGTCTTCTCTAAATTATTCGAGCGCATTGTTTATAAAAGAACTATTGAATTTCTTGACAAACATTCTATTCTCAGTAAACATCAATATGGTTTCCGTAGGGATTATTCAACATGTATGGCTCTTACCAGTCTTTCTAGTAAAGTCATAGACGCCTTTGAGGCAAATGAATTTGCAATTGGAGTTTTTATAGATTTGTCTAAGGCATTTGACACAATTAATCACAATATTTTACTATCTAAACTATATCGTTATGGAATACGTGGTGTAGCTCTTAAATGGTTCACCAGCTATCTTAACAATCGATTACAATGTACCAAATATCAATCTTCTATGTCCGAGTTTAGGACAATAACATGCGGAATTCCACAGGGAAGCCTGATTGGGCCATTGTTATTTATATTATATGTGAATGATATTTATAAATCTGCTAATGAATTGTCTTTTATACTATATGCAGACGACACAAACATATTTCACAGAAATTCAAACTTGAAGTCTCTTATAGATACAGTAAATGCAGGTATTGCATATATATGTGAATGGTTCAAATGTAATAAATTATCTGTAAATGTAAAGAAATGTAATTATATGATTTTTCACAATGGAAAGAATGCAGATTTAAATGATTTCAATATTGTTCTTGATAATGTCATATTGCCAAGGGTAGATAAAGTCAAATTTCTTGGCGTTTATTTAGATAGTTCCTTGTCTTGGAAATACCATATTCACGAAGTTGAAAGTAAGGTGTCCAAAAACATTGGCATTATATCCAGACTCAAATATCTCTTGCCCAATCACATTCTACGTATGTTATATTGTGCTCTTATACTTCCATATTTGTCTTACTGTAATCTTGTTTGGGCGAATTCCTGCAAGTACAAAATACAAAAGCTTACAATATTGCAGAAGAAGATTATTCGTATAATATCCGGAATGCACTATCGTTCCCATACTGGTCCCATCTTTAAACAAATTATTTTCTTGAGATTCAGTGATATCAACTTGCACCAACAGGGTATTTTCATGTATAAAAGCATGAATAACATCTTCCCATCACAATTTAGTGATTTTATCAATTTTCAATGCAACTCGGAAACCCATACGTATAATACGAGAAGCGCAGCCAACATTCATCTCCCTAAACATAGAACCCGAAGATTTCAATTTGACATAAGATACTCTGGGCCAAAATTTTGGAACACCTTACCATCTATTCTACAAAAATCGCTCTCCTTGCAGACTTCTTCCCGTAAGGCAAAAATGTATTTAATTGCTCGATATTGATACCCTCTCTTGTATTTATGTGTGAAATGACCTCTTGTGGAATTCAATGACATGTTTTGTATGTTTGTATTTTGATCGCTTACGTACATGCCTCAGCTGTTGCTATTACCATATGTATATTCCCAGGACAATGCTGTCGGATAAAGCTGTTGTTTGTTTGATGATCTTGCTTGTTTGTAATGATATGTACCCGCTGTCTATTTTAAAATTGTAGTACTTCGTTATTTTATTATGTAATCACAGACACATGCACAGCCCAATTGAGGTAACTTTCTCTTTATAAGTGAACATGCCTTCCTATACTTAATTCTCTCCTCGTTTTTGTTTTTTTCTTCTCTCTGTCCCATTTACTATTTTTATTCTTTCCTATCAACTTTCTGTTATATAAAATGTAATTTTCATAATAATATCTATGATGTTCTTTCGGTAACTGTGTTAATTTATTATGGGCGTTCCCAACTCAAGCTATGCTTTCCGGGTTTTCGCCTCCTTCCGTATCTGAATTATTTACTGTATACTTTATGTTGAAATAATTGTTACATATATCATGTATAATATACATTGTGTTTCATATTGTACTGTTGAGAAGGAAATAAATGTTAATAAATACAATACAAAAATTAAAAGAAAGGAAAAAAATAGTAATCAATGACAAAAGAAAAGGAACACAAAACATCTTTTAAATGAATTCCAATATGCATATTGTTTAATTATAGCAATCATGTACATGATTCATAACATCATACTTTATGATTTATTAATGTTTAGATGATAAAAAGCAACAAAAACATGGTAATAATTATGAATTATCTCAGGTCATAGCACAAACTGCTAATCAGCATTTCATGAAACAAGACAAAGTCCTGTAGAGAAGTCCTGTATTTTTTTTTATTTTTACAAATTACATGTGAATACTAAAATATGTACAGAAGAATGTTATCTTTTAAATGACAAACAAGAATGGAAAATTTAAATCCTGTTTCATGAATAAAGCCGATTAGCACCTTATTGTTACAATATGTTACAATAAAACAAGTACATGTAACAAGTTTTCCCCAAAACTCTAGGCATCTAAGAAAACACAACATGTGGTTGTTTTAAACCATCATACATGTAGGTGTGTTCATCGAATATTGAAACTTTTGGAAATCCAGTACTACAGTAACTTTGACCATTTTGACACTTACTAGTATTTTCTGCTTTACTTTGAACAATGTTGCCATGACCACATACTGTAAAGACATTAATGAAATACCCATGTATTACATTGTCGGTAATGCATCCACAGTAAATCAACAAGTCGGCATTGATTAGAACTGACCAGAGCATCAACAGTTCTAAAATCCCACAAGTAATAGTTTAACATAACTTTCTTTTTGAAATATATGTGTACATCGAAAACTCCATTTGAAGGTGCCCTATTTCCTATCAACACATCATTGCCTGTCAATACCGGGTTTTCAGAATTCAAGGAGCATCTATTTCATGATGCTAGGCAATCACGTGGAACAGTCAAATACACCCAATGCGATAATATATATATACATGGAGAGATTAAATTTCCATTCAAATCTAAGCTAGTCTACTATATAGTTTAAATCCTAATTTACACAATATATAAAGCTTTCTGGTGACATTTTTCACTACCAATAAAGACTTTCCTTAAGTTTCCACAGTGTCTTGAGAATTTCCTGTGTTAACAGGTTCTGTTTCTTGGTTACACACCCCATAGTCTATCTGTGTTTCATCATCATCATCATCATCAATGACTCTCTTCTTGCTTTTCAATAAGTTATACGACTGATCGTCAGCTTCTGAATCATTTAGGTTTTGTGTTTTGACTTGTTCCGTCATTTGATTCCAGATCTCTCCAGAATCGTCATCAATGACTTCATCAAGGCTGTTGCTCTTTGATTTTTCCTGCGACGTCAGCAGAGAGTTAGTGTCTGTGGGTTTATGAGAAAGAACCGGTTCTGTCATCTGATTGCAAATGTCATTCTCAGCTTCAGCATTTTGGGGATCCTTCTTTTTATCATCATCATCCTTTTTATCATCATCATCCTCTTTACCATCAACATCCTCAGCAACGACATCCGGCTCTTCCTCATCATCAATTCTCACGCTCTTTTGTGACGCTGTCTGTGATCTGGATGCAGAGATTTCCTCTGGACCGTCTTTTGGTGGCTTTGGAGAGAGAAGCTCTGTCATCTTGTTGGAGTCTTCTGTCTCCATCTCATCATCACTCTCATCATCTTCAATGACTCTCCTCTTCTTGGCTCCCTTAGATTGCATCACCTGTGATGCATCTGTCTGGGAGTCTTTGACCATCTCCATCACATCATCATCATCATCACTGTCATCATCAATGACTCTCTTGTTCCTCCTGGCTCTTTTAGGGGCCTCATCCTGTGACCCAACAAACTGCGAGTCTTTCACCGTCTTCATCTCCTCAGCATCGCTTTCGTCCTCAATTATTCCCTCGTTCTTCTTGCTCTTCTTGGCTACTTTGGGCGTCGTCTCTTGTGATCTACTCATCTGGGACTGCGTCGACACCGGTTTGGTTATCTGATTCCACATCTCGTTCTCCATCTCCGCTTCATCCACATCAATCTCCACCTCTTTGGAAGCTGCTCCTTTCTGCGAAGCCTTCTTATCCTTCGTCCCCCCTGTCATCTGACTCGCCCACATCTCCCTCTCCATCTCGTCCTCATCCGAATCAATCGCATCAGCATCTTCTACCCTTGGCTTGGCCTTTCCAGTTCCAAAGAGGTCGTGAATCTCTGCTTCATTAAGACCGTCAGACTGGGAGGCTGCCGGCTTTTGGCTACTCTTCGTTTCCTTTTGCTTGTTGAGTCGACGTTCCATAGCAAGTTTCTTGTTGAGCTCGATGCGTTCTCTTTGCTCATCTGACATGGAAACCTAGAGGTATCAATTGGAAAGGAAATTGAATTAATCAAAAGTACATCAACATTAGTTTCTGGGAACAGCCATATATAAGCAGGAAGTAAGACTTGCATGTAATTCTAAGTCATACATTTTGAGCAACTGAATTTTCATTATTAATAGCGTCCGTTTGAAAGGAGAAGGGCATAAACTCATATCATTTTCAAAAGATTTTAAGCACTTCTGGCTCCCAACAGACATTGTAATAGTAAACTGTTTAAATGCAACTGTGGCTCCATTCTCTAATAAACCCCTGCCTACATTTCATTCATCGTCTATTTAATTGACCTTCTAGTCATTTCATCCATTCATCTGTATTTTGACCCGATGGCTTTTAACCCCCTGAAAACAAACCAAAATCTAATCTAATAAATTATCCTTTCATGCTTATACATACTTGATCCGAAATTGGTTGAAATATATTCTATGACGTGGCACTACGATATCACTGTAACAACAAGTGGAACCATCAGATAGATGGACAACCGAAAAATTTCATGCCTCTTACACCATCTGCACTGGCAGAGGCATACAGTTACAAAGTTCATCCACTTGCGAATGACTGTGAAAGATCCAGGATCATGATACAGAAAACTTTTATTAATTGGGTTAACCATAAAATTGATCTTCTGGTCAAGAAAGGTGGATAATAAGGATTAATCGTTCACTGAATAAGGACTCTGGCTATTCATTACCACCTATCTTTGCTCCAGTGATCTCAAGGCAGCAGACAGCAAGAAACTGTGTGAATAATCACTTGGCTTCAGAAGGTCCACAAGGGTGGACGAAAGCTTGCCTACTAAATTGTAAAGCCCCACTGCACTACTTATAGCTACTTGCGCCCTCCATATAGCAAACGCTATGCCTAATCGGTGACCATTGGTCCCCCATGATCCCCTTTTTCTTATGTTAATTGAGAGCTTATTTGATGAGATAACCCCCTACCAGTGACCATGCAGGGAGGTCTAACCCCTCCTTGCCAAACTAGTGCAGTGGGGCTTTAAGGTTGGTAGAAGCTTAAATTACATGCAGGATAGTGTGTAATAAAACATCTTATTACATTCTAAGCCGATCCCATGAATGGGAAATTTACCTTTGGTGTATTGATGGTGCTAGGGGGCTGTTGGGTGCCAGGGAAACTTGGCGCTGGGAAATCATCCCCAAGACCAGTCGCTGCCTCACCATCTTCTCCTAAAACAACATCTACACAAGAAATCAGACGATACATGTATTATGTATAAATTGAGGGTTCAGTGACACAAAGACGGAACTCCATATTTTGCCAAAATGAGTATTTGATATCAAAATGTTCAGAAAAATGTGGGCTTTCCAGGAAACACAAAGACTTAACTCCACCTAGCACCCCATTGAAGTCAATAGCTAGTGAAACATAGACTTAACTCCTTGAGGCCCAAAGGTTCAGTGACACATAAACCACTTTTTCTCAAAATGGCCAAAATAGAGTTACGTCTTTGTGGCACTGACCCCTCGATATGTCAAGAGAGGCCTCACACTGAGTTCATAAATATATGCATGTATCTTTATTCTACCCCTCTTTATCTTTCTCTGCTATCACAAAATCTGAACTGCTAATAAACTGTCTTTAGCATAAGCCTAAAGTTTGATTGAAGGTACACCAACGAAATGACATGATTAAATGTATACTTCATTATTGTTCTCAATATTAAACAAAAATGAATATTAGAACTAGAGAACTGTGAAAATTGTTCATAATAAACTGCATGCTATTGATCACCGTTGAAACTTTCAAGTATTGCCTTCAGTGGAAATTTAGTTGGAACAATGAATTATATCCTCAATTTTTGTTGTTGAATACTAGCAAAATAAAAACTATTCACGAACCTATTTGTACAACAACAAAATCTTATAAGACAGAATGGGACAATGCAGTTTTTAAATACATTAATTGTTTATTATAGATAAATCAATTACCCCTATACTAAGTGGCTATCTAATTTTGGATAAAATTGCAATACAGATTCTACGTTGTTCCAATTTATCAATGTTTCCCATGCACACTCATTGGGCAGGTGTGCCAAATAGACCAGTTTACTTACATATTCAAATTTATGGATGTTTCATTCCTGGGGACCTAGTGACGAGGTATTCCATTAACCCGTTATTAATGAATGAACTACAATACTCAGAATTCAGTCTGCATATTACTTGTTGTTATGTCAGGCAAGCCTCAGGCAAGCTTTTGGGTTGTCAAGAACCTCCTCTGTTTGAAAAGTTTGCATAAAATTTGAATATGTTAGTACACAGCCCAAACGGGTCTATTGGTTAATAAAGTTTTGGAAGGGTTTTATTCAGCAAACATTCACCTTCTTCACCTCTGGTGACAAAGTCTTCGTCCAATAGAGGCATATCAAGCCGAATCTTTCTTATGCATGTCTGTAACAAAACAAAAGAGAGGTCAAAACTCATAACAATATTATCTAACACCAAGTACTCTTATCAGTTTTCTTTAAAAAGGGACTTTGTAACATTGTTCAGATGAGAGAAAGTGGTGCTAAGGTAGTGACTTCATTGCTAGATGTACAATTAAATATAATCTGAAAGTTTGAGTGAAAACGGACCATTATTAATGATATGAATTGGGAAAAAACTGATCTGATCGATTCTTTAATTCTCCCAACTATATTATTACAATTTAATTACTTTTTAGGTGAATGTTAATCGTCACAAAACAATAAATTGGCTCTATATGACATTCCAGACATTTAAGTGTTGCATGATTTTTTAAAGCCTGTCTTACGCCTTTTTTTCATGGAGAATTTACTGTTAATAACTATTAGAGGGTGTTGCACAGTGACACCTTCAAAGAATACCATAGAAATCTTTGTGGTTTGAGATTTTTTTCAGGATTTTTTGCACGTTAGAGGGTTAGTACAGTAGAAGGAATGTAATAAGTTAAGTAACATTTCATACACAAATTATGCAATTTTTTCATCGACTTTCAACAATGTCACTGAGTCACTTTAAAGGGTTTAAAAGCTATATGAAAAATAACTCTTAGATTATCCGTCTGGCAAAACAAATTCTGTTTGCTTGCGTAAACTACAAGAGTGTCCTTTGTAACTTCTCAATTACTTTTCATTCAGAAAATTTATTGAGATTGATGAACAGAATGTAAATTATGAATTTTAAGCTGGAAAAAACAAAAAAAATTATGAGTTATTAGCAAGCAATCTACAGGTAGTAGTAATACCAAATAAGCACCTGGGCCTAATATATCCATCAAAATCAACATTAAACCTGTGACTCCTCCAGATGCAGACATTTCAAACCAAAGCATTGGACAGACCTTGTATTTTAGACAAACAGCACAAATTAGGAATTCCTCAAGATAAAATTAGAAATACAGTCTATTTTGTATACTTTTCACACAGAATATTTCAGAAAAAGAGAGGAATCTAGGTTTTTAAAACAGCAGTTTTAAGACCAGAAAATAAAAACCATTCCTCCAAAATAGGAATGGTTGGCAGCAACAGACCTGCCAACCTCTGGAGTTCAAAAACTGTATTCTTTAGTGTCAAAAGTTGTATTTTACTGACAAAAGTTGTATTCTTGAAAATAAACACGAATTGTTACGCGGATCAATGCCTCTTACAGTTTCTACCTACAGGATTAATTTTTTTTATTGATCATTGGTTGAATATGCATTATTTCGTCACGACTGGTGTGTTCGATGAACCAATAAACATCCCCAAATTGCCGATGTGAGATGCTTGTAGGATACTTTACAGGACAGAATGGACATTTTGCCATTCAAAATGGCGGACGTACACACAAAATATAAATTTAAAAAAAAAAAAAAAAAAAAAAAAAAATCGTATTTTATTAAGGAAAATCGTACTGTCGTATTTGCTTGTAAAAATCGTACTAAATACGACTAAATCGTACTGGTTGGCAGGTCTGCAGCAATGCCCACCATGTGTACCGGTAAACAAATAAAATTTATACCTGCACAGGCTTCTTGCTACCCAGCTTCTCAATACGCTCAATCACATCATCAAAAGGCATCTTGGGAAACAGACGATGCGCCCAGTGCTCCATGACCCTCATCAGGCGATCGAGGTCAGATGCCTCATGACCTTTGCCCTTGAACTTGACCTTTTCAAAGTGTTTCACCAGAATAGGAAGTCCCCTGTCGCCAGTCAGTCTGAAAAAGATGGAAAAAATATTTCAGTGATGAGGGAAAGGGTGATTGGGGTGATGCAGAAACAGTGGTTAAAATAAAGAATTATCTATGTAATGCCCTCTGAGAAATAAACAGTGACCTCTCTATACTAATTTCTGAATATATATGTCCATAAATATGAAAAACTATGTATCAAGATTGGTTTCTATTTCTCAAACAATGTTTGCAGAAAAAGAGGTACTGTCCTACAACAACAGATTGGTTTTCAATCATACTGGAGCTCCAAATTGCAAATGTTGTTGACAAATACAAATATGAGCAGCTCTAAATGCTATCCAGTGTCCACAATTACAAATACAAGCAGCACCAAATTGCAAAATTAATTTGTCTGTGTTAAAAGGGGACTAACATTGCTCTGATCAATAGGGCCAAGTTTCATGGCTCATAGATGTAAAGCACACCTTACCGTTATTTTGTTCTCAGATTGGATCTTATTACCTAGCACCGACTCCCTTCCCTTCCAGAGCCCCGAATCATATATCGAGGGGTCAGTGACACAAAGACGTAACTCCATTTTGAGAAAAAGTGGTTCATGTGTCACTGAGCCCTTGGGCCTTAATGAGTTAAGTCTATGTTTCACTAGCCATTGACTTCAATGAGATGTTGGGTGGAGTTAAGTCTATGTATTTCCTGGAAAGCCCACAATTTTCTGAACATTTTGATATCAAATACTCATTTGGGCAAAATATGGAGTTACGTCTTTGTGTCACTGAACGCTCGATATCTTCCCTCTGGCTCTGACAATATATTTTGTAATCACCTGGTTGCGTCCAGTTTAGGGATTGGTTTCCTGTTAACCACCCTCTTACCGACAGCATCGGCTCCTTCTTCAGCTCCTGCAGGATCCAGCAGGGTGTCCAGGAGCCCTAGAGTCATTAAAAAAAAAAGAGAGAAATACAGAATTATAACTAAGTAAGGTACTTTATTTCTTATCTTATCTTGTGTTTCCCTTTTATGTGTTTTTATGTTGCATACTATATCTTGTTTTCTTAAAGGTTTTTTTTTTGGCCACTGCCTTCCTCACTTTTTATAATTCATCTGTATTGTCATACATTTGTCTGTTTATATATGTATTTTTTATCTGTTGATCTCTTGAGTAATAACTGAAACTGATAACATTAACATTTTGTTTGAAAGGAGACATCATTCAACAACACAGTGAATAAAGTAATAAACAGCATGATAGAAGATCTACTAGAGAGGTGGTTTAGGACCCTGAGCGTTACAGGTGTATTTTCCTCTGACATAGCCAATTCTAACATACAGTAATCTTCTGGTTTTAGCATGCCATGGTTTCCCACTTTCCTGTCATTTCAGTTTGAAATCATATCAGGATAGGTCCTCGCACAGACAAAAGCCTTGCTTTGTCTTTAGTTTGCAATTTAAAAAAAAAAAAAAAAAATCGAAAAGTTTGAATCTATCATAACTTTGAAGAAAAAAAGGAAATAAGAAAAATCATGCCAGCCAATCGATTACTGTTTGCTCAGATAAAGTTGACATCATAAAAACATTATCTATATTTGTGAGGTCTTTACTCTTTAGGCCTATCTTCATCAACAAGTCAACTGAGTAACCTATTTTGTTCAGAAATTGTTTCCTCTGCACTACATAGTGCAATGCAACTGACAAAACTATTCAGGGGCAAGTCCGACTCAATCGCAAGTTGAAATGAATACACATATAAAAATTAAGCAAAAAAACAGTGAAAGTTTCAACAAAACCGGACAAAAAATAAGAAAGTTATGAAATTTCAATGTTTTAAAGTCATTAGTCCTCTTCTCCTTTAAAGAATTACAGTTGTTCTATGTTGATGCAAGAAAAAATAAGGAGGCTTAGAATGACCTAACTAAGACCCCCATGCATAACTACTCATGCCCCATCATGGCCTGGTACCTTCATTACGCTGTCCACTGGTGTTGAGAAAGTTGTCTCGGTCATCATCCTCATCTAACCCAGGGAGTCTCGTCACAGCAGGAAGGTCATCATCATCCTCACCAAAGCTATCAAGTTCAAGGTTGATTGATGTCTCCATGTCTGATACTGGCTGAAATAAAATTAAAAACAAAGATAACACAAATTGAAACTGATGATCATCAGACATTCAATTCACAATCACATTTCATTTTCAGTGCTTGCATGACGCCATGGGGCCATGACTCCGGGCATGAGACTTTGAGAGTCATTCTCTAGATCTATTCTTATTTCTGAATGCTGTAAATCGTCTGTCATGCCATGAATTTTAATTATATTAGGGAACCACCATGGAGTGGGAACCACCAAACTCCAAAGCCGAAGGCAATGTAAATCCAAGCCAGGCAATAATGAAAATAATTTACTTCAACTTCAAAGCAGTCACAGTGCACAGCTCACAGGCCGCGCCCAGTGGAGTGCAGCAGCTTGCCCGCGCAAGCCCGCCGAAGATCATGCAGGG
>JAVYIG010018372.1:0-20430 GCA_035222895.1 Strongylocentrotus droebachiensis | reverse complement strand
GAAAAAAAAAAAAAGACCCCCCCCCAAAAAAAAAGACCCCCCAAAGGGGCTCTCTAACAGTTTTTTTTCCTACACTCAGCTGCTCCCCCTCTCACCATAGGCCCCTTTGGGCTTTAAAGCAAAATACACTAGCTGGGGATCGAACCCGATACCTTCCACTTACTAAGCGGTTACTTATCCACGAGACCACTTTGCCTCACTGCGATTACCTGGTTCACTTTTAGTTGTTAACACTGTGCTTTTGAGAGAAAAAAAGAGAAAAAAAAAAAAAAGACCCCCCCCCCCCCCAAAAAGACCCCCCAAAGGGGCTCTCTAACAGTTTTTGTTCCTACACTCAGCTGCTCCCCCTCTCACCATAGGCCCCTTTGGGCTTTAAAGCAAAATACACTAGCTGGGGATCGAACCCGATACCTTCCACTTACTAAGCGGTTGCTTATCCACGAGACCACTTTGCCTCACTGCGATTACCTGGTTCGCTTTTAGTTGTTAACACTTTCTGATGCTGATTTAATGATTGTTATGTTTTGAAACAGGTGCATTCAAACTAACATTCCATTGGAAGTAACATTTCGTTGAAGCTAACTTAGAATTGCAGTGCAGCTGTATTTAGGCACTGCTCATTGTTATTCATATTAAAGATGCAGGCTATTCGATTCAGTTTTTTTTTGTAATAGCTCGCATTTACGTAACAAACTACTCAGCTCTTTCTAACATGGCATCAATTGATGAATTGATGAAAAGAACGGGCACTCCCTTTATTGAGTGGATACTTTTGTTATTGCGAGGATTTCCAAAGAGGTAGAAATAGCATTCCTGACATTGCAACAATGACCGCATTATTTTGATGTATTGTCCCTAAAGGTACTTAATATGGCTCTTTCTCCTTGTCTGCATGGAGGACAAGCTCTTTCAATACGCCTACATGAACAGAATAGACTGGCTGTAGTGTCATTTCAAGGAAGGAAAACAACTTAAGTTCAAGACAGTTCAAAATAATGTTGGGAGATGGAAAGTAAAATGATACCGTTTTAAAAACCAGTTAGATATGTTTTTGGGACAAGAAGCAGGAGATAATTCATTGCTCGGCAATCTGGACTGTAATTGAAACAGAGCATCCAATATTCCTGATATTTAATAGTATACTGTCAACGGAAAAAATATAACTAAATTTAAAAAAATAAAATGGACCTCTTTTCCCAAGGCTGTGTGTCTTTGTTGAGCATGAAATGATTCTGCTCGGGTATGCAGGCCAGTTGTTAGCCCATATTGGGCTTGAATAGACTTGAATTTGAAAGACCCTTTGTTTCACCTCGTGAAGTTTGGGCGCTTTCATATGAGAAGTAAAACCCTGGCCATCATTGAATTCATGTTGTAAAGTTGTTTACAGACTGGAAAAGGATAGCATGGTCGGAGTGTACAGAGTAATAAAAGGAAGAAAGTAGAACTGAAAATGTAAAAAACTTGTTTAACCTGGCAAAAAGGGACTCTTGAATGTAGTTTAAAAATTGGACATGGCTTTGGGGCTAACGCTATCGGCCGCAGGCCACGCTGACGACCGCCAGCTAGCTGACGACCGCCAGCTAGCTGACGACCGCCAGCTAGCTGACGAAAAAAGAAAAAAAAAAGACCCCCAAAGGGGCTCCCTAACAGTTTTTTCCTACACTCAGCTGCTCCCCCCCCTCACCATAGGCCCTTTTGGGCTTTAAAACAAAATACACTAGCTGGGGATCGAACCCGATACCTTCCACTTACTAAGCGGTTACTTATCCACGAGACCACTTTGCCTCACTGCGATTACCTGGTTCACTTTTAGTTGTTAACACTGTGCTTTTGAGAGAAAAAAAGAGAAAAAAAAAAAAAGACCCCCCCCCAAAAAAAAAGACCCCCCAAAGGGGCTCTCTAACAGTTTTTTTTCCTACACTCAGCTGCTCCCCCTCTCACCATAGGCCCCTTTGGGCTTTAAAGCAAAATACACTAGCTGGGGATCGAACCCGATACCTTCCACTTACTAAGCGGTTACTTATCCACGAGACCACTTTGCCTCACTGCGATTACCTGGTTCACTTTTAGTTGTTAACACTGTGCTTTTGAGAGAAAAAAAGAGAAAAAAAAAAAAAGACCCCCCCCCCCAAAAAAAAGACCCCCCAAAGGGGCTCTCTAACAGTTTTTTTTCCTACACTCAGCTGCTCCCCCTCTCACCATAGGCCCCTTTGGGCTTTAAAGCAAAATACACTAGCTGGGGATCGAACCCGATACCTTCCACTTACTAAGCGGTTGCTTATCCACGAGACCACTTTGCCTCACTGCGATTACCTGGTTCGCTTTTAGTTGTTAACACTTTCTGATGCTGATTTAATGATTGTTATGTTTTGAAACAGGTGCATTCAAACTAACATTCCATTGGAAGTAACATTTCGTTGAAGCTAACTTAGAATTGCAGTGCAGCTGTATTTAGGCACTGCTCATTGTTATTCATATTAAAGATGCAGGCTATTCGATTCAGTTTTTTTTTGTAATAGCTCGCATTTACGTAACAAACTACTCAGCTCTTTCTAACATGGCATCAATTGATGAATTGATGAAAAGAACGGGCACTCCCTTTATTGAGTGGATACTTTTGTTATTGCGAGGATTTCCAAAGAGGTAGAAATAGCATTCCTGACATTGCAACAATGACCGCATTATTTTGATGTATTGTCCCTAAAGGTACTTAATATGGCTCTTTCTCCTTGTCTGCATGGAGGACAAGCTCTTTCAATACGCCTACATGAACAGAATAGACTGGCTGTAGTGTCATTTCAAGGAAGGAAAACAACTTAAGTTCAAGACAGTTCAAAATAATGTTGGGAGATGGAAAGTAAAATGATACCGTTTTAAAAACCAGTTAGATATGTTTTTGGGACAAGAAGCAGGAGATAATTCATTGCTCGGCAATCTGGACTGTAATTGAAACAGAGCATCCAATATTCCTGATATTTAATAGTATACTGTCAACGGAAAAAATATAACTAAATTTAAAAAAATAAAATGGACCTCTTTACCCAAGGCTGTGTGTCTTTGTTGAGCATGAAATGATTCTGCTCGGGTATGCAGGCCAGTTGTTAGCCCATATTGGGCTTGAATAGACTTGAATTTGAAAGACCCTTTGTTTCACCTCGTGAAGTTTGGGCGCTTTCATATGAGAAGTAAAACCCTGGCCATCATTGAATTCATGTTGTAAAGTTGTTTACAGACTGAAAAAGGATAGCATGGTCGGAGTGTACAGAGTAATAAAAGGAAGAAAGTAGAACTGAAAATGTAAAAAACTTGTTTAACCTGGCAAAAAGGGACTCTTGAATGTAGTTTAAAAATTGGACATGGCTTTGGGGCTAACGCTATCGGCCGCAGGCCACGCTGACGACCGCCAGCTAGCTGACGACCGCCAGCTAGCTGACGACCGCCAGCTAGCTGACGACCGCCAGCTAGCTGACGACCGCCAGCTAGCTGACGAAAAAAGAAAAAAAAAAGACCCCACCCCAAAAAAAAAGACCCCCAAAGGGGCTCCCTAACAGTTTTTTCCTACACTCAGCTGCTCCCCCCCTCACCATAGGCCCTTTTGGGCTTTAAAACAAAATACACTAGCTGGGGATCGAACCCGATACCTTCCACTTACTAAGCGGTTACTTATCCACGAGACCACTTTGCCTCACTGCGATTACCTGGTTCACTTTTAGTTGTTAACACTGTGCTTTTGAGAGAAAAAAAGAGAAAAAAAAAAAAAGACCCCCCCCCCCAAAAAAAGACCCCCCAAAGGGGCTCTCTAACAGTTTTTTTTCCTACACTCAGCTGCTCCCCCTCTCACCATAGGCCCCTTTGGGCTTTAAAGCAAAATACACTAGCTGGGGATCGAACCCGATACCTTCCACTTACTAAGCGGTTACTTATCCACGAGACCACTTTGCCTCACTGCGATTACCTGGTTCACTTTTAGTTGTTAACACTGTGCTTTTGAGAGAAAAAAAGAGAAAAAAAAAAAAAGACCCCCCCCCCAAAAAAAAGACCCCCCAAAGGGGCTCTCTAACAGTTTTTTTTCCTACACTCAGCTGCTCCCCCTCTCACCATAGGCCCCTTTGGGCTTTAAAGCAAAATACACTAGCTGGGGATCGAACCCGATACCTTCCACTTACTAAGCGGTTGCTTATCCACGAGACCACTTTGCCTCACTGCGATTACCTGGTTCGCTTTTAGTTGTTAACACTTTCTGATGCTGATTTAATGATTGTTATGTTTTGAAACAGGTGCATTCAAACTAACATTCCATTGGAAGTAACATTTCGTTGAAGCTAACTTAGAATTGCAGTGCAGCTGTATTTAGGCACTGCTCATTGTTATTCATATTAAAGATGCAGGCTATTCGATTCAGTTTTTTTTTGTAATAGCTCGCATTTACGTAACAAACTACTCAGCTCTTTCTAACATGGCATCAATTGATGAATTGATGAAAAGAACGGGCACTCCCTTTATTGAGTGGATACTTTTGTTATTGCGAGGATTTCCAAAGAGGTAGAAATAGCATTCCTGACATTGCAACAATGACCGCATTATTTTGATGTATTGTCCCTAAAGGTACTTAATATGGCTCTTTCTCCTTGTCTGCATGGAGGACAAGCTCTTTCAATACGCCTACATGAACAGAATAGACTGGCTGTAGTGTCATTTCAAGGAAGGAAAACAACTTAAGTTCAAGACAGTTCAAAATAATGTTGGGAGATGGAAAGTAAAATGATACCGTTTTAAAAACCAGTTAGATATGTTTTTGGGACAAGAAGCAGGAGATAATTCATTGCTCGGCAATCTGGACTGTAATTGAAACAGAGCATCCAATATTCCTGATATTTAATAGTATACTGTCAACGGAAAAAATATAACTAAATTTAAAAAAATAAAATGGACCTCTTTACCCAAGGCTGTGTGTCTTTGTTGAGCATGAAATGATTCTGCTCGGGTATGCAGGCCAGTTGTTAGCCCATATTGGGCTTGAATAGACTTGAATTTGAAAGACCCTTTGTTTCACCTCGTGAAGTTTGGGCGCTTTCATATGAGAAGTAAAACCCTGGCCATCATTGAATTCATGTTGTAAAGTTGTTTACAGACTGGAAAAGGATAGCATGGTCGGAGTGTACAGAGTAATAAAAGGAAGAAAGTAGAACTGAAAATGTAAAAAACTTGTTTAACCTGGCAAAAAGGGACTCTTGAATGTAGTTTAAAAATTGGACATGGCTTTGGGGCTAACGCTATCGGCCGCAGGCCACGCTGACGACCGCCAGCTAGCTGACGACCGCCAGCTAGCTGACGACCGCCAGCTAGCTGACGACCGCCAGCTAGCTGACGACCGCCAGCTAGCTGACGACCGCCAGCTAGCTGACGACCGCCAGCTAGCTGACGAAAAAAGAAAAAAAAAAGACCCCACCCCAAAAAAAAGACCCCCAAAGGGGCTCCCTAACAGTTTTTTCCTACACTCAGCTGCTCCCCCCCTCACCATAGGCCCTTTTGGGCTTTAAAACAAAATACACTAGCTGGGGATCGAACCCGATACCTTCCACTTACTAAGCGGTTACTTATCCACGAGACCACTTTGCCTCACTGCGATTACCTGGTTCACTTTTAGTTGTTAACACTGTGCTTTTGAGAGAAAAAAAGAGAAAAAAAAAAAAGACCCCCCCCCCCAAAAAAAAGACCCCCCAAAGGGGCTCTCTAACAGTTTTTTTTCCTACACTCAGCTGCTCCCCCTCTCACCATAGGCCCCTTTGGGCTTTAAAGCAAAATACACTAGCTGGGGATCGAACCCGATACCTTCCACTTACTAAGCGGTTACTTATCCACGAGACCACTTTGCCTCACTGCGATTACCTGGTTCACTTTTAGTTGTTAACACTGTGCTTTTGAGAGAAAAAAAGAGAAAAAAAAAAAAAAGACCCCCCCCCCCAAAAAAAAGACCCCCCAAAGGGGCTCTCTAACAGTTTTTTTTCCTACACTCAGCTGCTCCCCCTCTCACCATAGGCCCCTTTGGGCTTTAAAGCAAAATACACTAGCTGGGGATCGAACCCGATACCTTCCACTTACTAAGCGGTTGCTTATCCACGAGACCACTTTGCCTCACTGCGATTACCTGGTTCGCTTTTAGTTGTTAACACTTTCTGATGCTGATTTAATGATTGTTATGTTTTGAAACAGGTGCATTCAAACTAACATTCCATTGGAAGTAACATTTCGTTGAAGCTAACTTAGAATTGCAGTGCAGCTGTATTTAGGCACTGCTCATTGTTATTCATATTAAAGATGCAGGCTATTCGATTCAGTTTTTTTTTGTAATAGCTCGCATTTACGTAACAAACTACTCAGCTCTTTCTAACACGGCATCAATTGATGAATTGATGAAAAGAACGGGCACTCCCTTTATTGAGTGGATACTTTTGTTATTGCGAGGATTTCCAAAGAGGTAGAAATAGCATTCCTGACATTGCAACAATGACCGCATTATTTTGATGTATTGTCCCTAAAGGTACTTAATATGGCTCTTTCTCCTTGTCTGCATGGAGGACAAGCTCTTTCAATACGCCTACATGAACAGAATAGACTGGCTGTAGTGTCATTTCAAGGAAGGAAAACAACTTAAGTTCAAGACAGTTCAAAATAATGTTGGGAGATGGAAAGTAAAATGATACCGTTTTAAAAACCAGTTAGATATGTTTTTGGGACAAGAAGCAGGAGATAATTCATTGCTCGGCAATCTGGACTGTAATTGAAACAGAGCATCCAATATTCCTGATATTTAATAGTATACTGTCAACGGAAAAAATATAACTAAATTTAAAAAAATAAAATGGACCTCTTTACCCAAGGCTGTGTGTCTTTGTTGAGCATGAAATGATTCTGCTCGGGTATGCAGGCCAGTTGTTAGCCCATATTGGGCTTGAATAGACTTGAATTTGAAAGACCCTTTGTTTCACCTCGTGAAGTTTGGGCGCTTTCATATGAGAAGTAAAACCCTGGCCATCATTGAATTCATGTTGTAAAGTTGTTTACAGACTGGAAAAGGATAGCATGGTCGGAGTGTACAGAGTAATAAAAGGAAGAAAGTAGAACTGAAAATGTAAAAAACTTGTTTAACCTGGCAAAAAGGGACTCTTGAATGTAGTTTAAAAATTGGACATGGCTTTGGGGCTAACGCTATCGGCCGCAGGCCACGCTGACGACCGCCAGCTAGCTGACGACCGCCAGCTAGCTGACGACCGCCAGCTAGCTGACGACCGCCAGCTAGCTGACGACCGCCAGCTAGCTGACGACCGCCAGCTAGCTGACGACCGCCAGCTAGCTGACGACCGCCAGCTAGCTGACGAAAAAAGAAAAAAAAAAGACCCCCCCCCCAAAAAAAAGACCCCCAAAGGGGCTCCCTAACAGTTTTTTCCTACACTCAGCTGCTCCCCCCCTCACCATAGGCCCTTTTGGGCTTTAAAACAAAATACACTAGCTGGGGATCGAACCCGATACCTTCCACTTACTAAGCGGTTACTTATCCACGAGACCACTTTGCCTCACTGCGATTACCTGGTTCACTTTTAGTTGTTAACACTGTGCTTTTGAGAGAAAAAAAGAGAAAAAAAAAAAAAAGACCCCCCCCCAAAAAAAAAGACCCCCCAAAGGGGCTCTCTAACAGTTTTTTTTCCTACACTCAGCTGCTCCCCCTCTCACCATAGGCCCCTTTGGGCTTTAAAGCAAAATACACTAGCTGGGGATCGAACCCGATACCTTCCACTTACTAAGCGATTACTTATCCACGAGACCACTTTGCCTCACTGCGATTACCTGGTTCACTTTTAGTTGTTAACACTGTGCTTTTGAGAGAAAAAAAGAGAAAAAAAAAAAAGACCCCCCCCCCCAAAAAAAAGACCCCCCCAAAGGGGCTCTCTAACAGTTTTTTTTCCTACACTCAGCTGCTCCCCCTCTCACCATAGGCCCCTTTGGGCTTTAAAGCAAAATACACTAGCTGGGGACCGCCAGCTAGCTGACGAAAAAATGGTCTATGCAATTGGATGGATAATTGATTAAAGGTATTACAAAGTTTTGGGAAATTTTGAAAAATGGGTGGATAGTGATTCTTTACAATTTTGATATATTTGGATGCCCCTGTGGATGAATTAAAAACACCAGAAATTTTAGCCCCTAAAACACTTCTGCTTTCGAGAAAAATTGAATATAAAGATTTACCGGTGCTCCCGGTAAATTTTGATAAATTTCAAATAGCTCCTACGGCCGTACGATGGTAGCTGCGACCATGAAAATCTCAGAGTATGTAGTTGTGGTATATCATTTTCGAACGAGAATAGCTTATCGGTCGTTTTTAGTCAATAAACATTGTTTTATAGCTTAATTAATATCTTGACCTTGAGAGGGAGCTATTCAACATAAAATGTTTATTATTTACAATTTCATAACTTTAGAGTCGATTTCGAACACGACAACGATCACTGAATATTGTAGGATCGTACATGCTTCCAATATGTTCATTTGAACCAAATTCATGACCCCATACCAAAACTTTGTATTACCTTTAAAGCCTGTCCTACTTGTAATGTTGTAGCTACTTGCTCCCTCTACAGGCGCGTACGCAGGGGGGGGGGGGGGGGGGGTGTTTGGGGGGTTAACCCCCCCCCTTGAGTTTTTGTTATGTGTGTATTAATATGTGTATTTTTTTACCAACCCCCCCCCCCCCCCCCTTGAAAAAATCCTGCGTACGCCACTGTCCCTCTATATAGAAAACTTCCCCAATCGGTGCCTTTTGGTCCCCCATCCTCTGTTTCTTATGTTAGTTGAGAGCTGAGTTAAAGAGATAGCCACCTGTCAGTGACCTCGCTGTGTGGTCTAATCCCTTCTGGCCCAGTATTGACGGTCTTTAAATGAAATACATACGCAGCTGTGAGTACTTGCGAGCCTGAGCCCTCTGTTGTCCTTTGAGGGTCAGTTCGTACGATGATGTGATGTCTGTTTGAGTTTATCCTTTCTCCTTTTCGTGCCTGATGTCTATTTGCTTACCGTAAACTAAAACGCCCTCTGTTGTCCTTTGAGGGTCAGTTCGTACGATGATGTGATGTCTGTTTGAGTTGATCCTTTCTCCTTTTCGTGCCTGATGTCTATTTGCTTACCGTAAACCAAAACGCCCTCTGTTGTCCTTTGAGGGTCAGTTCGTACGATGATGTGATGTCTGTTTGAGTTTATCCTTTCTCGTTTTCGTGCCTGATGTCTATTTGCTTACCGTAAACCAAAACGCCCTCCGTTGTCCTTTGAGGGTCAGTTCGTACGATGATGTGATGTCTGTTTGAGTTTATCCTTTCTCGTTTTCGTGCCTGACGTCTATTTGCTTACCGTAAACCAAAACGACCTCTGTTGTCCTTTGAGGGTTAGTTCGTACGATGATGTGATGTCTGTTTGAGTTTATCCTTTCTCCTAATTTTCGTGCCTGATGTCAAATTTGCTTACCGTATATAAACCAACACGCCATCCAGGGGCGGATCTAGCTTTTTGCTAAGGGGGGGGGTTGACCAAAATAATGACGATGCGGAGCATCGTCCACGAGCCGCGAAGCGGCGAGCCGATTTTTTGGGGGGTGTTTATTTGAACCCCGTAAGTGATGTTTTCCTGGCATCTATTAACACAATGGAGACCATAAAAAGCAGTGCATGATAACGTCTTTTTAAATCAAGTAACAGTTTAATACACAGTTATATCCAGAGTTATCATGTGTTTGGTTAAGTTACCAGATGAGTTGAATATCTTCTCACAATATTTGCACTTGAAAGGGTTTCTCTTCAGCGTGCGTTCTTTTTTCTTTCTTTTTTTTTTTTTTTTTCCTTTTTTTTTTTTTTTTTGGGGGGGGGCCGCCCAAGGGGGGGGGGGGTTTAAACCCCCTAAACCCCCCCCGTAGATCCGCGCCTGCCATCTGTTTCTTCTGGCCTGTACTTTGTCTATTTTGCTCTGACCTTTGTTTGATTTTTTGTTAATTGGTCCTTTCTTCTGGGTACTTTGTCTTTTTTGCTCTGACCTTTGTTTGTATGGCCCTTTGTTTGTTTGTATGCATCTTTGTTTGTTTGTGTGAATGTTAATTTTGGCCCTTTTGGCCGCCCATAAATTGGTCCTAACTAGAATTCGGCAGTAGAGGTCAGTGACAACAACACGAATACAACACAACACGTGATAAGCACCAAGCGAATCGCACGTCGTGACAATCCAACTCAAACTGTGCATGTGTTAATTAATCTATATATTCTCTCTAATGGACACCTTTATTTAGAGATCATATTCCTGATCATTACAGGATACCAAAACAAAATTGCTTTTTATAAAGTTTGATAAATTCTCTGTGCTCCATAGAATACGCCGTGTCGGAGGCCTTGCTTTAGCAGACAACACAGCTAGCCGAATACCATCGCCGCGCGCCCCGATCGGAACTAGGAGGTTATTGTCCCCCGTTGCTACAGCCAGGCTGTGTGAGCTGTGTCTTCGTGTCGTCCGCGGTTGATTCGGTCATCTGATTCTGGAGGGTTGAGCTGGAGGAGCTTTGTCCATGTTGAACATATTACAAATTACAACTGCAACTTCTTTGTATTTGAATAACTTGAATAGGGGGTCTATAGGTTTTAAAAGGTAAAGATAAAAACCCATTCATGATGCTAATCTTGAATGTTTAACTTGATAAATACCCGACCGCACTAGTTTGACCAGGGGGATTAGACCTCCCTGAATGGTCACTCACTCACTGACATCAACTCGGCTGTCAATTAACATAAGAAAAAGAGGATCATGGGAGACCAGTGGTCACCGCTAAGGCATTGTTTGCTATATAGAGGGCACAAGTAGCTATAGTGCAGTGGGGGTATAGCCTTTAATTTTAAAGAAAATTGTCTGCATGGCTCTGATATTCTACCTACTTCAGAATTTTTTAAAACTTTAATGACATTTTTCTTTCTACAGCCGTAGTAGATCTATAGCCTAGTAATTTAGTATGGCCTATACTAAAAAGTCTTAAAATACTAGTTATAGTCTACATTTGTAATTGTTTGAAGAAGAATAAATATTTTATTGCTAAATATGGAAGGAGAAATTATATGTAGGATGCTGCAGGTTGAAATCTTAGTAGAATCCATACTCCAAAGGGAATCAGAAAATATGCAATTGACTTGTAATATTTATCATATTTGTGCCATTTCTTTTTTCTTTCCTTTTTTTTAATCAAAGACCTCTCATCTGATATTCATTCAAGAATGGAAATGGACACCAAGCCCACAGAAGATAAGCTTAGAGATACTCTCTATCTCGAGTCCAGCGGGGATACCAGTCATGTGACGCTACCATCTCTAATTGTAATCTTCCTTCAGCAGTACTGCCACTATCATAACCTTGACGTGATTCTTGTTTGTGGAAGTGAACTAAATCAGGAGGCAAAAGATTCTTCAAAAGCTGCTCTAAAGTCTCATCTGGATCTGGGCCATGAAGGAGGAGTGGAGCACAAGGATACAAACACATCAACATCTGATGATAACCTTGATAGCAACTCTATTCGCAGCGCTGATGTCGGGCTCAATCTTCTAGAAACACCAAAGAGCATTGAGTACAGAGTACTGAAGCATGTCTGTCTCCCTCGTGTGGTGCAGGATTGTCAGCTTCCTTGCATATTGCTGCCAGGAAGACAGTTCTGTGTTTCTGGTCTGGCGAACGTCTTAAGACACATAATCCAAGCTGCGGTACCTTTGGAGCCACATCGAAATTTAGAAACGCTTCTTGTAAGTGAAAGCTTGGAGGCTGCATCTTTAAACCTTATGCTGAAACCAAGCAAAATGTTATAGGAAGAAACATAATAATGAATTCAACTACTCTCTTAACCATCTCGTGGAAATAGTACTTTTCACGCAAATTTCAAAATGTGCAAGAAAAATTCTGCAGTATTTAACAGGCACAATGTCAGAAAGTATTAATGAAAATCAGAACGAATTAAAGAAGGCATATGCTTGAAAACTATGTAGAAACTGAAGTACTTGTGAAGTAGTTTTTAATCCATGTATTTTGCCTGTCTGACACCATTTTTTTAATTATCTTATTTGCAGGGTTTCAGACAAACTTGCCTGAGATGCTGTTCAGAAACCAGCATATGGACCAAGCTTTGTGAGGTGGACACCCCTCAAGAGGTCACCAACTTCCTCAAGAATCCTTCAGAAGTGTCCTCTTGTCCTCTATTTTTGAATAAGTTTCAAGAAATCCTGGCCCAGCCTGTGTCGACTCATAATTCTGAGAAATTGAGAAGAAAACTGTTGAAGAGCAAGCAGATGAGTGATAACAGCATCCAAGGAAGAGGAGAGTCTAATGAAAAGAGGAAAACTGATGATGCTGGAAAACTGGATGAAAGGGAAAAGGAAAAAGATGAGAAAGGATGTGGAACAGAAACAAGCAGAAATCAAAAGCCCCTAGATGATCCGGCTACATCATGTGAAGATAATAGTAAGGAGTTGACATCTGAGTTCCAGTCCAAGATGAACTTGGGTAACAAAAAAGAAATTCGCAGGAGAAAGAGAGAACAGAATAGAGAGAATGCTGCAATAGACAAAGGTCTTTCGGGAAATGATATAACTGCAGAAACGAAGGCAGGGCAAACATCAACTGATGTGCCTGATGGTGCTATTGACAGAGTTGAAACAAATGCAAGTGGTGAGATGTCTTCTCAACCTGAAGGTGGAAACCAGAGAAGGAGAAAAAAAACAAAGAATAAGAAGAAGATTCACAAGGACTCTCTGCCAGAGCTCACTCATCTATTTGCACATGGTGTCGATGTGACTCTGGCTGATTTTGCCTTGTTTATTCCCATCCACCTATGGTTACACACCTCCAGTCTGAATGGAACAGCCCACAACGCTTGCAGGACTGTGCCTTTGGTCTTTGAGTGGTACCGGCGCATGTGGGATGTTCCAAGTGTGAGGCAGGTGGCATCAACCTGTCTAGGGTTAAGGGAAGTGGATACTACACCCCTCAAGGAAACATCTGGTGATGATGATGCTGCTGTCAGAGAAAACTCCAAAACGGACAGTTACCTATTGGAAGAAGATGTTCGACCTCACGTCGGGAGTCTGGGTGTCAGGTATGTTGTCTGTTCTATTAGGCAAACAAAAAGTGTGATTTTATAATTTTAATTATATGAACCGTGTCAAACACAAGATACAGATCAATATCAGTATATATCAGTTTTTGAGCGTCAAGTAACACCTGGCTGGAATGCTCCCCAGGGAGTGGAGATTGTGCACACAGTGTGTGCGGGCAAGCACTGAATCCAATGACCGGGCTAATATCTGTAAAGCACTTACAGACATTTGTATAAAGTGCTATATACGCTGAATATTATTGTTATTATTCTATACTGTCATCAGTTTATTGGCAACTGTAGAAATGTGATATAACTCCAGGCATAAATTTAGCTATAACTTTACATGTATGTCATTGTCATAGCAACAGTTGAATGGTTTATTTTTCAGTGCCTTATCATACATTTTAACAAATATAAAACTTAACGTAAAGTATCCAAATAAAACAATAATGTTACCAAACGAAATGGATTTTGTGAGCACCTGTAATTTGAAGACTGGATATTTTGCAAGTCCTCAAATCAGTCGCAAATATAAATCTACTATCTCTGAAGTACACAGTTGCGATTGATGCAAACCAATAACAAGACAGGGCCCAGAATATCACAATAAATTGTCCCAAGACGGACCACAACTAATAGAGAAGAATCTGAGGAACAGAACTCTACAGTGTTCTTATATCCATCAAGTACATTTTTGTTTGTATTGAAGAATTTGAAGATGATGTGTTGGCATTCTAGGAGCCAGTGGTAGATGTTCCGTGAGTGCTTTGATGTATTACGATGCCATGTATGCTCAAACTCATTTGCCTTTTGTGCTTTCCTTTTTCTCCCCCTTCTAGTCGTGGTGTAGTAAGAGAGCGTCTGAAGAAGGTGTTACCGGATGTGATCCTGACGCTAGAGGATCAGGGATTGAGTGCAGGGTTCGTGGATCACCCCTCAAAGGATACAACTCTGGATTGGAGGAACATGCATCCAGTTGTTAGCCCAATAGAAGGTAATAATAATAATAATAATAGCTAGTTCTTATATAGCGCTTTTCAGGACCGAAGGCCCTCTCAAAGCGCTTTACAGATATATATATTATTACCCCGGTAGCAAGGTTTTATTTGATAGATGGAATATGGATGGATAGATAAATGAACGTGAATGATGGATGGATGGAAGGAAGGATACAACTCTGGATTGGAGGAATATGGACCCAGTTGTTAGTCCAATCGAAGGCGGCAAGGTGTTATTTATGTGATTGATTGATTGACTGATTAATAGATGGATGGGTAGATGGTTGTTTGGACGGAAGGCTTGAAGTCCCATATGTAACCTACAGATGATATAAATAGGGATTGATGTCTGTACTCAAAGAACACTAGGTTAATGATTTCATTTAAATACTGGATGTCCTAACTCAAAGGCTACTCCTCAACTGAGCATTACTGAATTTAGAATAGTTTCTCCAAGAGAAGGGGGCAGTAGTGCAGTGGTGAGAGCAGTGAACGAGGAACAGAAATATCAGTTGGTGTTTCAGTGCTCTCTGGGAAGGGTATCGATCTAGTCCACTCGATAACATTTTACGCAGTGGGTATTTAAGATTTTGTGCTTGTTTTCTTAACCTTTGTGAAAAGGAAACCAAACCCTATTTAGAACTTGAATAAGTTTGACTTTATAAATTCACTACAGGTGAAGTTGAAGCCCGTCGAGCCAGAGGGAAGGAACAGCAGCTCGAAAGCATTGTTACAGCGGTCCAGCAAATAGCCCATCCGGATTCCAGAATTCTCGACTTCTGCAGTGGAGGGGTATGTAATCATAGGGTTTTCACATAATGCATAGTAAGATTTTTATGTGGATTTATTTTCTTTGTTTTCTTTAAATAGAGAGTTAACCCCAGAAGACATTGTAGAGTTGTCAATTTTGATACAAATAGTATTCCAAGATATGGAACTTTAAGTGCAGTTCACAACCCATTCTGATCTTGTAAAGAGAGAAGCAGGATTCGGATAGTATAAGGTTATTGACCACTTATGTTATTGTTAGTTTGATTAAGTTCTGATACATTTTAGCTCAGAATGAATTGATTTCTTAAAATGTGTATATTTGAAAATCCAGAGATTATTTGTGAAACATAGAATAGCTCTGCTGAAGCTGGGATAATAATATGACTGCATGGACCAAGGAATACAGCATAAGTACTGATGAAGCAACCCTGGTAATACAAGACATGGGGGGGGGGGTGTTTCACAAAGATCCTAAGTCGAACTTAACTCTAAGTTGGACTTAAACATTATGGAGAGCCATTTGTAGCCTTAAAATAAAATATATATTAAAAAGCAAAAATTTAAGTATTTTAGACTTTTCATAAATTACACATCAAGAAAATGAAATCTCCTTGATATCATAGAAAATATGAATGATTTGAATAAAAAATGTATGCCTTTTAAAACAACTTTTACAAAATATTTTCAAAGATGCTAATGGCTTTCCATAATTGTTAAGTCCAACTTAGAGATAAGTTCAATTAAGGATCTTTGTGAAACACCCCGATGATATTATAAGTAACAGTTTAATATTTTGTAGGTGAGCTATCTTCAAATTAATTGTTTTGTCTTATTCTCCTCAGGGCCATCTTGGTATTGCTCTTGCCTACTGCCTACCAGACTCTCATGTGATCATGATAGAAAACAAGGAGGAGTCATTGAAGCGAGCGCTGGGTCGCGTCCAAACCTTAGGACTTCAGAATGTCACCTTGTACCTGAGTAACATTGATTACTTCTATGGACAATTTGATATTGGGGTGAGTGCAAAGGTATTCATCATTGAGCAATGGTCCATAGATATATATTTGTGTGGTGATGTTGATCTTTGATATTTTGAAGACACTGTGGAATCTTTTCAACCTATGTAATGTATACAGTAGGTTTGCGGGTGCACCAAGTTGGACTCAGGACTACACATCCCCAAGAAAGATTACCGAATCAGAGTCCCATTCAGTACTCCTCAACCCTCTCTCTCTTTCTCACATGGTGCACCCGCAAACCTACTGTATATCTACATCACCATGCAAGCCGACACTTACAAGCAGCATCTATCTAATGTAGTTCTTTCATAATGTAGTGTGTTCCAGTGTCCCTTGGGCTCACCTATAGCTCCATAGGTTGGTTAGCTAGTGATGACTGCCATGTGATGGGTTGTTTTGTTTAGTATTAAAAGGGGAAAAAACAGTGTTTAGTTGAGTCCTAGATTGATTGCGATGTAGCACTCAGACATGGATTTCGTATAACATAAGTGAGCTGGGGGTGTTTCACAAAGATCCTAAGTCAAACTTAACTCTAAGTTGGACTTAAACCTTATGGAGAGCCATTCGTAGCCTTAGAATAAAATGTATTCAAATATTTTAACTTTTCATAAATTTCACATCAAGAAAATGAAATCTCCTTGATAATAGAAAAATATGAATGATTTTCATCAACGTTTTCAAAGGTGCTAACAGCTTTCCATAATTGTTAGGTCCAACTAAAAGATAAGTTCAACTTTAGATCTTTGTGAAACACCCCCTGATGTTATTTAACGTGCGATTCTTCACTTTCCCCCCCCCCCCCCTTCCCAGGTATCTCTACATGCCTGTGGAGTAGCTACAGACATAGTTCTCAGTAAATGCGTGGATCAGGGAGCCTCGTTTGTGAGCAGTCCATGTTGCTATGGTTCATTACATAACACACATCACCTGACATACCCACGAAGCCAGGTATTCAGGGAGAGCAGCATCTCCAAGAAGGTGAGAGAAAGAATGGGAGGATGAATAGTGGAGGAAGAAGGGAGGGTGGAATAAGGAATGGTAGATGGATTGCCAACATCTCTTGAAAGGAAACTGAAAGGAGATTTAGGATGGAAAGATTGATTTATCAATGGATCAAAAGATGCATGGATCTAGTGATTGGCAGTGAACTGATGATAAGATGGATACATTCTAGTGGATAGATTGTAGCACGGCCGGTTGTAGCAACTACTCTGAAGATCAAGATACATTAATCTTGATCTAAGGAGACACAAACAAACGAGTGGATAGATGTATGTAAGGAATTTTCACCATCTGTTAAGTGTTAACCCATTACCAACGGGGAAACTGATGGCTCCTGTCTTAAAGTCTATGTGAATGAGAGAACTCGGTAGTCAACAGATTGAATGCTAATGATGAATGAGGTAGATGGAAAGACAGGATAGGTCAAAGGATAACTGGCCTGGTAGATTTACGAATGAAATTTTAAAAAAATGCTTGATTGCTGACTAGCTGGTTGATGGATTTGAGCAATCTGTCAGTCATGTTATTTTTGTATTCTTAGAAGGGTATCAATATCAGTCTTTTGCATTTTTGCTAAAACTAAGAAAAGTTATGAAATGATTGAAATTCTACTTTTGTTCAACAAATAGTTTGATAATATTGCCAAGTAATGTATCTACATTGATGTTGAGAAATTTCTAGTCCACTTCAGATGTATTTCTTCTTTTTTCTTCATTTATTGCTTTCTATATGCATACAAAAATATCATGAAGATCTTTTAAGTTAAATGTGACTGAATATGATTTGTTTTCAGAACTATTTCTTGGTTGCTCATGCAGCTGATCAGACGTGTTGGGACTTTGACAGCAATCTTTCTAAGCAAGGTAAAGACTAAAGCTAATCCATACCTTTATCTAAAAAACTATCCATTCAGGCTTGGGGTTAAAGGTCATGTCAGCCATAAAGGTCACCAAATATAAGACAGATCGTTTCAAAGACATTTAATGTTGATGATGTAGTCAGCTAAAATATGAAAATAATATCTCTTTGTAACAGTACCTTATTTTTTGTTCATATTTTTCATAATTCTATAAAAAATTTGTGACACATATTGTTTGATACTCCCTCTAACTCTTAAAGGTAAATTAGGTGCAACCAAAAGCTAGCAATTCTGTTTACACCCCTACCTTTCAGGGATTAAAGGAAGTAATACGTTAGCAGTCAATACCATTTCAGGTTAAAACCCTGCTTGGTGTGAAACAAACATAGTAAGAGGGAAAATTGGGGGCAAATATGGGGCTTCCCCTATGGTCCATTTGTAAATAGAGAGATACATGTATATCATTTAATAGAGGGATGTGCGTAATCAGACAGCCGAGCTTCCGCTGGGCACACAGAGCAGAGGCATAAACATATTTGTTTTGTTTTTCTTTCCTTTCTTTTAAAGCCACACTGTCCTACTTGTAGCTACTTGCTCTCCCTATATAGAAAACAATGCCTAATCGGTGACCATTGGTCCTCTTTTTCTTATCTTAATTGAGAGCTGAGTTGATGAGATAACCACCTGTCCAGTGACCTTGCAGGGTGGTCTAATCCCTCCTATAAACTAGTACAGATAAGCTTTAAGTTTCGTCTTTTTTCGAGTCTGTTCTACATTTTCAAGAAATTTTATAGAACTGGGTCAGGTGTATTAAGACAATGTCTATTTCATTGTAATGGATGTTTGTTGAATGCTTATTGTTTGTTGAATGATTAAAGATTTAATGGATTCAATTTTCTATACAAACAAAATATTTTAATCTCATAAATTCTCCCTCTTTATTGTGTTTCTGTTGATACAGGGAAGCGGTGCATGGGTTATATAGACAGAGACAGAGCTGAGTTAGCCAGAGAGCATGGCTATCATGTGACGATATGTTCATTGAAACCAGAGACGTGTTCACCCAAGAATAACCTCCTCATAGGGGTTTCCCCTCACAGACAAGACATTGAGGCATGGATAATCACAATCCTCTTCCTTTTAACTGTAATCTATCCAGAACCATTTTTTTTGTTGTAATAAATGTTTTATTTAAATTATGTACAGTATTTTGTCTATTGCATGTAATGGGCTCCTAGAAGGATATATTTCCGTCAACCTAGTTTATAATCTGATTTATTCATTACATCATTATTAAAGGTTATATATTGTAACTTAAAAACTTGAAATCTTTTTAATTTCATGTGAAAATCGTAAGTGTATGGTCAATATTATCAATTTAGTCTTTTGAAGATTTTCCCCATAATGCCTGTCTTGAAACCTTTTGAACTCTGGAAAAAATAGATTCCACATTTTGTCTCCTAGTTTTACTGATTGTGCAAGCACATGCACTGTAGAAGAGAAAAAAAAGGCCTTTATTTTGTCATAAATACAGTACCGGTAAGTTGATGAATAACTGAACAGTTAATGATTGAATTTATTGATTCATCTGTCATACAACAGATATTCTTATTCCATTGGTTTAACAATAACAAAGATCATTTCACAGCAGAATTATAGTATAACAAAGAAAAGTACAATGACAAATATACATTATTTGATCGCAAAACAGACAATATTACTAAAGGGGGTTTAAGGAAGTTACAAATCCAATATGTGTCAGAAAAATGATACAGGAAAAAGGAAATTCATCTTATAAACCCATGTTAACATTAATTCCAAGTATTATACACCATATGATAAATTGTTATTATTATTCTTATAAATGAATTAGTTACCATGGCTACAAATTTGTTATGATGCTGATATTGGTTTTCATGTTTGCAGAGTTAAAAATCATGTGGAGTGAATATCCAGCTTTCCAGTGATTCTCTCAATAGAAGGTTGTCTAGAATTTGTGTGATAAAATTGCAGTCACTTTGTCTAATAATACAGTGTCATTACCAGAACTTAAGATTATGTATTAAGCGCTGTATAAAAGCAGAATATTATTCTTATCATTAGTTGTAATACAGTTGACCTACTGATCAGTTTGTAATTCAATCCATCAATTCAATTCAATAGCTTTATTGACAGGTTCAGTTATTTGTGAAGTACCAAATATTGAATATAATTCTGTATGAAAGTTGGTTATTCAAGATAATATCCTATTAGTGATGTATATAGATATGTTATTTCTTATTATGTTACCAGAGGAGTAGTGCCTGTCCAGGTCATTGTCATGGAAAGTATCATTTTGGTCAATCCCATCAATGTGTCATTTTATATCATGGATTGGTCTATTACTCACATGGAGCGAATTCAGATTTTATTTGTATTTTAACACGATGCTTGAATGGTATATTACCAGTATTGTTTTATTAATTTTAGTATTTGTAAAGATGAGGCCTTTGTCTGGGAAGACTACTATGAAATTGAATTAAAATATGTTAAAGATGTGATGGACCTGCTAATAAACAATATTTTTTTTATTTGCTAGTGATGATTACATAAAACTGGAGATGGGTCAAGGTGATG
>JAVYIG010018371.1:0-20432 GCA_035222895.1 Strongylocentrotus droebachiensis | reverse complement strand
ATGAATCTTTATAGATACAGCTACTTGGTTTATTCAGATATTTTGTATTATATCTTGCATTCTTGTGTAACATGAATGATATACTAAATCTATTGTTGTTATTTTATCTGTCTTTACAGATCGAATAAATAAGCTTAACAGCTTAATATCTCCATTTATGGCTGGACTCCCAATCTTCATTTTCCCTTTCCTCGACTATTCATTGCATTCGATTTCTACGCTGACCTGGAATAGGAGACGAAGGGATTAAGTTAACCAAGATGACAACTGAACAAGCTGTGAAGGACCTCAAGATCAAGAGGAGAACTGCAAAGGCTAAGCTAACCCGGATGTCCAACGCCTTGCAGCATTTGTTGGACCATGAGAGGGACCTTGAGGAGGTCGACGAAGCTTTCCAAGGTTTGCAAGTTACATTTATATATTTGGAGAACAGGCATGAGGCCTTCTGTGAGACCATTGATGATGAGGATGAATTCATTAAAGAGGAGATCTGGTTAGAAAGCTGCCAGTCTACATTCATCAATATGCAGATGAGAATAAGGGACCATGCCAAGTCAAAGGCAATTGTAACTGTACCGGATGGGAGTGATGGTCCAAGCGGAGCTACTGCTGCATCGTCTGCAGCCGCAGAGACAGCAGGGCAAGAGAATGAGACTGTGAGCAGAGAGGCAGAGGTTGACTCCCGTGTTGTCACCTCCTGCAAAGTACAGATGGAACGCCCAAAACTTCCAAAGTTCAGCGGTGACGTGAGAGAGTTTGCTACATTTCGATCGGACTTTCATCACCTAATCGATACTCGATATAGCAAGAGAGACGCGGTCACCATATTGCGTACCTGCCTCCAGGGAAAGCCCTTGGACATGATAAGAGGTGTAGGCAACGATTATGATGCTGCTTGGGCATACCTGAACTCTGTTTTTGGTGACAGGCGATTCATTGCAGATGCCATAATCTACGATGTGAATTCGTTTAGAGATTTGAGGGACGGAGATGACTCCAGATTTTGCGATCTGGTGCATCTGTTGAGGCGCAGCTTCAATACACTGAAGGAAGTTGGCTGTCCACACGACATTGACAACAGCCAAACGCTGGCTCTGATAGAGCGCAAGTTGACCCTCGAAGACCGTAAAGTGTGGTTCCGCCATTTAGATAGTGCTGACAAGGATGTCAGTTTGCAGCACTTACTAGACTGGATGGAGACGGAAATGAAGACACGTATGCGGGCCACTGCACCGCTTAGAAGTGCGACTAGTAACAGCAGACAGAAGAACACTGTCCACCACGTAAGTGCTGAGGACAGTAAACAGAGAAATGAGAGTAACCAGTATACCCAATACAAATGCTGGATCTGTGAATCATCGGAGCATTGGGTTGATCACTGCAAGAAGGTCCTCTCCAAGAATCAGACAGAGAGATTCCAGTTAATGAGAGACAATCATGCTTGTTTCAGTTGTCTCAAGAAGGCAGGCAGAGAGCACAACATGAGAACCTGCAAGAGAAGGAAGAGGTGCTCTAAAGAGATAAATGGGGAGCAGTGCTCTTCATTTCATCATCCTCTGCTGCACAGGGAAGTCCAAACCAGAAGTGAGATAGTAGCCAGTGTAGCTGGAAAGTCGGCCCTACTGCCAGTGGTCATGGTGAAAGTTCTGGGTCCAGATCAGAAGAGTTCAACAGCCAACTGTCTAATAGATTCAGGATCCCAGATAAGTCTTGTGAAGCAGTCAATGGCAGAAGACATGGGTTTGGTTGGGAAACCGATCACAATCAACATCACTAAGGTCGGAGGCCATGTTGAAGAAGTACAGACAAAGCTGTATAGGATGAGACTACAATCACTTGAAGGCAAGCAGGCTTACGGAGTGTCGGCACTTGGGTTAGAGTGCATCAACGATAATGTAGCAGAAGTTCAGGTAGATGAACTTGCAAGGAAATTCAACCTGAAGAAGCATCTTCTACACCGTGGTTTTGGATCCATCGATGTTTTAGTAGGAACCGACCACGCTAAGATGCATAGAGGAGAAACCAGAGAGAAAGGGAATATGTTGGCAAGGCATTCTCCTTTAGGATGGGTGGTATTTGGAGCTACCTCAGAGCAACAGCCCACCAAGAGTACTGTACTGAATGTAATGCTTGCCAACCAAGTGGACTTGAAAGATTTCTGGACGACAGAATCAATGGGAGTTTGTCACGATCCAGAGCAGTGTCAACCTAATGGACTCAGTAAGCAAGAAGCAGAAGAGTGTAAGCTGATCAGTGATTCCTGCCAGAAGGTGGGGAAACAGTGGCTCGTACCCTATCCCTGGCGGAAAGATCCCAACTTGCTTCGAGACAACAGAATCCAAGCTGAGAGAATGTTGTATGCCACGGAAAAGAAACTGTCGAAGAATGCACAGCATGCAGAAGCATATGAAACCCTTCAACTCAAATACCCTAAATACTGCCAATATAATGCACCTTAAATAATTTAAATCAGGAGCACACGCAGACGTTGTTTCGGTGGTGCCCATTAAAGGTACTTTGTCCCATTTGCCGGCCAAACAAATAAAAAGATTTAAGTCAAACGCTATTTGAAAGTTAATACTAATTTAGAACTTCACTCAAAACGAAAGGGCTTGAAAAAGTGAGAAAATAACGACCATTAGTTGTCGAATCGTCTTTAGTGATTGCAACCATTTTAGTAATAGTCTGATTTTCAAACCCTTGTACCGAACACTGTTAGAACAAGTATTACAATTTTTAATCAAGTTGGTTAAAATTTTAATCAACCACGGATTACCAGGTGAATCACACAATCGTTGGTTAAACTTTAACCAACAGCCTGTTGATTAAAATTTAACCTGTGGTTGATTAAAAATTTTAATCAATGATTGGTTAAAAAAATTTGCTCAATGTTGGTTAAAATGGTGTTGATTAAACTTTAACCATTTGTTGATTACAATTTTAATCTTTTGTTGGTTATTTATGCTTTGTTCGGGGCTGATTCACATGTTGTTGGTTAAACTTACATGGGCCGTTGGTTAAAATTGTAACCATTGTAGGTTAATTATTTTTTGATTCACACGATGTTGGTTAAACTTTAGTGGGTTGTTGGTTACAGTTATAACCACTGTTGGTTAAACTTACGGGGGTTTGGAGGTCTTATCCTCGTGATTGCAGGTAAGAAATGGTTTAATATGATTATCATCAATGCTAAGATTGGAAGGAAGAAGTGAAATAAGGTTCTTGCTCAAATTAAAAACGCTTTGTGTCCCGGCCCGTAGGTTGTAGCTCAGCCAGTAAGTGTAACGGATGACCTACCCAAATTGCATGCAAAGACGTTTCACTTCATGATGACATCTTATTTTATATTTAATTGTTTTAAACAATTAGATACAATTAGACTTAAAAAATAAGATTATTATTCATGCATGCAATTTGGGTAGGTGATCCGTAATAGGCCTACACTTCTCCTTCTTTAATTGGGTCTGCCTCCTTCACGGTTGAAGATTCTTGCAGACTGATGAGTGTGTGTGTGCGCTTACGTTAGCCAGGTGCACGGTGCAATCAAAATGTTACTTATTGGCCCGGCTTATTGGTTGAGCTACGTACATTAGGGGACACAAATCGTTTTTGATTTGAGCAAGAACTTTATTTCACTTCTTCCTTACAATCTTAGAATTGATGATGATAATATTAAAATAATTTCTTACCTGAAAACACGGAGATAAGACCGTCCAAACCCCCATTTCTCAGGTCCTCGCGACAACCTCCATTGTTAATTTTGTCGCACGCGTAAACTGCATGTACTTTGCATGTACTTAATTTATTTGTATGTCGAGCGATCGCTAGCTACGCGCTTCGATATCGTTCCGTTGGGTCACTTTAATCAACATTGATTAAACTTTAACCGGAAGGGGGCTTTCATTACTATCGGAATTTTGTTTTTAATCCATGCTGGGTTACAATTTTTGCCAACGACTTAGACTTAACCAACATAGGTTAAAAGTAATAATTTTGATCAACACTGTTTTTAACCAACGCAAGATTAAAAGTAAATTTTAATCAACACTACATTTTTAACCAACGTTGAGCGTTTTTTAATCAACAATTTTTTAACCCGCAGTTTTTTAATACTTGTTTTAACAGTGAATGGTCTGACGTTTTATGCTGCACAACGATTCAATCAGCTTAATTTTGGCCATTACACGAGTTGGGTTATTGATGTAGACAAATGCTCGTTCACCCTTTACAGCTCATTTTAGAAGTCAGTCAGTCAGTCAATAATGACAGTGAAGTCTAGCAAATAAACGGGTTTCCTTGCGTAATTTGCATACTAGGACACTGCTAACGTTTAAGTTTCACTATTAGGACATATGTAACATATTCACTATTCCTGCAAAGTTCTACAGAATTTGATGTTGGCTGCAAACGGGATATAGTACCTTTAATCAGGAGCACACGTAGGGCTTGTTTCGGGGATGTTCATTATAAACATGATGAAGGAATATCATTTTCACACACATGTTGGATTCAAATACAGAATATGCATCTACCCGAATCAATCAATTCCACACCTCGAATCGTCCTAGACAAAAAGAAAATTAGCATAACTCCTCGCTCCGTGACTCAAACGTCTGCGCCTCTAAGCACCTCGATCTCGCACTATTTGCATGTCAGATGGGAAATTAAGACCCCCCCCCATCCCTGTCCCCAGGCCCCATGGGGATCACGCTTACCCTACGAAGAGGCGACAGAACAAAAGGATGCGGAAAGAGAGGGGCGGAGGTTATCTATTTCCGGTTGATAGTGATGCATGGATACGATATACAGAATGATGTGATTACCAGGGATTAAATTCCCCATCAGATATAATGATTATACTGTTGAGATTTAAACCTATCGATATCATAACTTTCGTGATCCACTGATATCTTCTTAAACACACGATTATCCTAAAACAAGCTGAATGCTGAGTAATATTTGCATAATGTTTAATCGTTGCTCTGCTAAATAGTGAATGTGAAGGGCTTGTGTGAGGGTATTATTGTCAAAAACAAATGATGTAATAAATTAATGAAATGATTGGCTTAGTTTAGTCAGCCTCGTAAAAATTGTTCTTATCATCAAATTATTCACTAATGTCCTCTCCATGACCACTGTTTCAAGAAAGACTGTCTGGTCAAACAGTCAAGTTCTCCCCCCGAGCTTCATACAGCTTGCTGACAAAATAAATTAGAGTTTGGCATGTCTGGCGATAAAAAAACCTCACTAATCAATACAACTGTCTGGCAGATAAAACCCTCAAGCTTTCATCCAAATCTAAAATCCTCTCCGATTTCATGATCTCCAAGTCATGAGCTCGACGATGAAGCACACTCCATCCCACCGCACGCGGCTCGGCGCAGGGGAAGGGGTGTCTCCAGGGGACGGCGAAGAGAGGGGGTAAGTCCCCTATTCCAAATTTCTATCTGTAAATATTCACTTTGAGGCAAATACATTGCCATTGTTGGCATTTTTAGCCTTGTCCACCAATCTTAGAAAGTAAGTGACCTTTTATCTTTTGAATCGTCAGGAATTTTGCTGAAAAAGGAAAAGATTGAAGGACCCTTTTCTTTTTCTTTTTTAAACATATTTAAAACTAATTATTTCAAAGATTCTTTTGGCGAATGTTTCTGAGCCCCTGATGGAAAATTAAGAGAAGCTGAGAAGATTTTGTTGTTGGTGTTGTTGCTGCTGCTGCTATTGTTATTGTAATTTTTTGTTATTGTTTTCTAAGTTATTTGGTTGGAAATTAACTTGTTTATAAATTGAGCCGGCTCCGCCTTTTTACAAATATGAGAATCGAGAATCTTGGATTTGAGTCTGAATTTTGTCTGAAGGACGCTGGGATGTTTGGAGTGCCTTGGAGAATTTGTCTGAGCTTCAAGAACGTTTCGTATTAATGTTAAGTATATATTTCAAGGGAAGCACATTATGGGGTGAGTAAGCCTTTAGAGGAAAGCGTTTGCAGACTGCTAGGTAATAATCTGATAACTTTTGGAAAACATTTCATCAGGTCTATGTCATATTGATGATGATGATGATTATGGTGATGATGATGATGATGATGATGATGTTATTGATGGTTATAACGGTGGTGATGATGATGATGATGTTGATGGTAATAAAGAAGATGACGATGGTGATGATGTTGATAATAATTACGATGATGGTGATGATGATGATGATGATGACGTTGATGGTGATCATGATGGTGGTGAAGATAATGATGATGATGGTAATGACTGATGATGATGATGATGATGATGATGATGATGATGATGATGAGGATGTTGATTATGGAGATGATGATGATGTTAATGGTAGTGATAATGATGATGATGATGTTGATGATGAAGATGTTGATGGTGATGACGATGATGATGATGATGGTGAAAATCGTTATGATGATGATGTTGATGATAGTGATGATGATAATGATGATGATGATGATTTGTGATGAGACGTATTATCTATTTTATCTTGTTCCCTGCTTTTCACTCTGACCCCACCCCTCCCATTCCCCTCCTAATTGTACCTTAGTTTGCAATCCCTATAGTCATGGGGGAATCCATGATTTTATGACTAAAGTTTGCTAGTAAAATAGGAATATATATATATATATATATATATATATATATACTTTATGTTCGAGCCACATTCGGAAATATATTGTGACAAAATTGTATTTTACAGAAGATTATACAGAAGATTATTGAAATATTAATAAAATAAATTATGAATTATAAAAAAAAAAAAAATCATATCTCATAGAAATTGAAAACCATCATTCATTTCTAAGATGTCTCGTTGTCAGTTTTGATTTCTCTCGATGTGTACTATTATGGTCAACAATGTTCTGGAGGACATATTAATAAAGTAGTTTTTATTAAACATGTACTTTTATACACAGCCCATACATACACCTGCTCATAAGTTTTCTGCGCTCTCGTGTTTAAGCGAAGGGTCCTCCTCATCCTGCCTCGGTCCCGTCTCAAATGAACATGGATGAGGGAGACAGTGGGTTGCCATAGCAACGCCGTTCGGGGCATCACTATTGATTAAGGATGACAAGAAGGAGGGCTCTAGACACCGGCCAGCTTCAATTCTTGATTGCTTGCATTAAAAAGGGCATGTGTGGCTGAAAATGACTAGATTCAATTTTGTTATTCAGACTGGGGAACCCCCTCTTGTCGCGCCATAGTGGTTCATTCACTTGACTCTCAACCCTAGGGTTGTGGGTTTGAATTCCTGCCTTGGACTAATATTCTTTGGTAAGACATCAATCCACATTTGCCACTCTCCACCCGGGAGTAAATGGGTACCTGGTAATAGCTGGGGTAATAATAGTTGCAAGGCCCAGCCGGAAGAGCAATACTAATAGTATGTTCTCATCAGCTCGAAATCGCCAAATAGCCCACTATTTCTGATTTTGGAAATAAGTCCGAAGTTTCAAATCGCGTCCAGCTTCATCAGTTTAAGACTCGACCTCGAAACTCGAAACTCGAGCTCGAGAACTTAGCTCGAGATATTTTGCTCTGCGTTCGCGCATGGGCTGGTGGAAAGGCGCCGGACAAATGGCGGGATATTTTGATGAAGACGCAAATTAGCTGGATGATTTGCGATCGGGATAGTTAAAATATCGGGTTATTTGGCAATCTCGAGCTGATGAAGTGAGGCCTTAGTGATGTGGCTACTCTGGGTAAATAAGACCAAATTATGATGACTATTATTATCATTATTCAGAGCTTACAGAGCGGGGCATCGATCTCTATGCTACATGCATGTGAGAGTATGTGCGTGTGGAGGGGACAGTTGTAGATCTAGCATTAACAAATAAACTCGCAGGATATTGGTAAAGATAGAAAGGGGAGTTCGTATAGCATGTTAATAAACGGGAGCTCCCCCATAAAAATAGAGGTGTGCACCTATTTGATATGCCCCCCAACAAAAATAATAATGATAATCATAAAAGTGAAAAAGGTCGGTGACCCTGATTTTAAGGTCTTAATTGTTGCTTATTGAGGCATTTACCGTCTATCATTCTCTAGGGGATGCACGGCGGTTTTATCTGTATATTTCAACTGAATTTCTCCCCTTCTTTCTAAAAACTTTTCCCGTTTATTTATGAAGAGTTGTTGCAAAGCACCATTTAGAATAATTACTGCAACCAATTGCTTACATAATTTCTACAGATATTTATGTATGCATTATAAATAATTATAACCACATGTGACGTTCCACGGGGCATATATAGAAGACAAAGCGAGCCAAAAACTAACATTCTATTCAAAGATTGGCTACGCTGCCTTAACCGAATACGAAAGATTGCTCTATATACCTCTGATTATAATTTCATTTGTGAATTGGTCTACACATAACTGTGTACTCATTATGCGCTCACATTTTGCCAAGAGCATAGTACATTGAGCAGAGGAAATTAACTAAAAATATCCTCTGGGCATTTAAAAACATTCATGCGGGGCAGGTTTTTTTCTTTCTTCAGACAATACAAAAAGATACTGCCTCCGCTACCGGAAAATCGCTCTAGAAACTGTGGTATTGACGTGAAACGTTTGAAAACCGCAATTAGGGTATAGACTAAAACGAAAATAAATGTGAAGCTAATTCGAGGCTATTCTCTGAGTGGGGAGTTTTGAGGTAAACAAAAAACATGAAAAGTAACGTGCACCTTGAATGCAGGTCGTCGACTCCTGATATTTTGTGAGTCGTAGATAATTATGTCGCTTATGAATGATTAAAAAATTGTCAGACGGGTTGAAATTTCCAACATGTTTTACTCCATTTTGGGAGAATTATGATAACAAGACTAATTTAATCTGGTGCAGAGCGCTTGACTGAACGCATTTTCGATGTGAGTAAACGTAAAGTAGTATCATTCTCTATTTGAAATACAAATAGATATCTGAATACATATCAGCCCCTACAAAATTCTGCAAACTGTATAGTGCATATCTATTTTTAAATACAATTATATTAAAAAAAGAAATGAACTTAAAGTGAATCAAATTATAATCGGAAAATGTGGTAGCATCGCGGACTCTGAACTAATGTATGACATTGTTCGTACCTGCACATACTTTTTTCAAAATATAAAAAGAAAAACATGTGGTAGTACAAAATAATACCTTTTCATCACCTATTACTATAAAGGAAATGAGTGTAACCCTGATGGAATGTCAATTATCATCAAACCCTTTCTGTCGATCCCCCAACACACACATACGCATTCATTGAAAATGGTTCCGATGCCCATGGCAGAAAAGAGGATGAGAAATATAGATGAAAATAGGTTAAATGTAAATGGTTAAAAGAAGTGAAGTTCAACGTCAAGTTCTCGAGTAGTATTGTACTATTCTCATGCACTATTACACTGCTTCGCCTGCATTCCAGCATGTCATTGAAACCTTCCAACAATGCGAATAAAGGGATTTACCAACCCTAGAGGGGCAATGCCAACTATTAGCCCCGCATAGTCGCATACCTTGCCTTTCATGCTCGTTATAGGTGCACGAGAAGGGGCGATTGGGCTCTATACCTCCCCCTCCCCCTCCTCCTCGGCCCCCATTCAATTTGAAAATATGAACGTTGAGTTAACCTCACACTCAGACAGTGAAGTGTCGGGAAGAGCCTCATATTCGGGGAGCAAGGTGCCAGGATATGTAATATTCGATTTTCGATGAGGAAATAACATTTTATAGTCATAAAAAAAACAATAATAACATAAAACTAAGGACATCCGATCTAAAATGTCACATCAATTAAGCGGTAGGGCCTGTGTCGAACTTATTATTAATACCGTCAACATGAAATCAAAGATACCATTTTTTTTAGTCAAGACCCCGTATAGGAACTCGTCAAATCGAAACGTCCGACCGCAAATCTTCCAGGGTTTTTGGCAAAATTCGAGGTCTAGGGCCTTCCTTCAGCCTTGTGTGCAAAGAAAAAAAAACTGAGGCCCTGCCCTTTGATTTATTTATCTATCATTTCAAATTGCACCTGGGCTCTGTGACTGATGTTCAATCCCCCTTCCATGACTAAGTATGTTCGCTATATGCCCCTTGGTCGCAGTACATCGAACTTGGAAATGTTTCCTCATGCTTTTCTCTATCCTCGTCTGAAAGATAAGTTTACAGATTCCAGCACTGCGGGGTATTTGTTTAGTATTGTACTATGAATATAGCGCGATGTGTGTGCTCTAGTGCGTTGACATGGTCGATGAAGGAGGAAAAAGTAAATTTCTTGAAACGAGTTTCGATGTCACATTTCAAGGTCTTGAAAAGCCCTCAAATCATCAGATATTTATTCGAGAAATTGAAATAATCGAGGCTATCACCTTTATCCTAGATCATTTTTTCGACCGGAGTGCCGCAAGGCGTCTATAGGGGTGCCGTAAGAATATTTAGTTATACAAAGACATATTTGGCATAAACCTCAATTTCATGAATACAAAGTATTAGAAACCGTTCTGTATTTTCATGAAGAAATAACATTTTAAAGACAAGGTAGGAAAGTGCTCTTCTTCATCGCTCGCAATATTTAGAAACAAGATGATTTCAGGCAGCGAAATGCCTGAATACCTCTGTATTTGGGCAACAAGGTCCCCGAATATCATCTTATTGGACAATGAGGGACCCAAATACCGTCACATTCGGGCAGCGAGTTGCCCAAATATTTCTTACACTTTCAATATCGAAATTACTTTTCACCTCACACGTTCCCTTCGCTCGCCCGCTCCACATAGAAACGATATAATTTTTAACAACGCGATACCCGAATATCCTCATACTCGTTTGAGGAAATGACCGAATGGATATTATTTTTGTATTCATGTATTCGGCAGCGAATGATACTTCTTATCTAGTGTTTTTTTTAAATACAAAACACAATATCTTAGCCATATCAAAATGTCCCTTTCATTTGCTCGTTTGCTTAGTTCGCTCGTAGAATTGATGAGGCAAATGTGTTTGCGCGTGTGTACATGGCACTTGGACCTTACTAAAGTGATGCAAAATGAATCTTCTATGATGATTTCCTGATACATGACTTAGAAATGTTGAAAAATGTGTGTTGGACAATTTTATAAAGGATAAATACTTTTGATGGCTATAGTGCTATTTGATGCATACATTTCGTTAAATCCAATGGCAAAAGAAGTAGTTTTTTCATATTAAGCGTCCGGAGACGCAACCCCCATCATAACACCAACAAACCTGTCGCCGATTTTGGAAGTTTTTTTTAAACCCTATACAAACCTTGTATAGAAAACTTATTTATTCAATATTTTATTTTTGTTTTTATGGATTTTTTTAACGCTTTGTAAAATTGTTATCACATCACTTTGACAAAGCCTAAGAGTAAATATTCAGTAGATGAATCAACATGAGATTCAAGCCACCTATCAGGATATTTAAATTTTGTCTGGGTTATTTTTTATTTTGAAAACCATTTCATTTATTTCTTTTATTTTTGAGCAGCTAGGGCGGAGGGGGGGGGGGGGGGGTGTTGCCGCCTAATATTTGAACGGACCTTAACACGGATTGTGAATACACATACGCAGTGTTAACAAAAGAAGCGTGAGAGCGAGGGGTGAGTAAAGGGAAACAGGCACAATTACAAACGTGGACAGGGCCAGAGAGATGGAAAGAGAAGGAGAAAGGAAGGAGGAAGAAAATCATTTTAAAAGAACATTAGTTTACCCATCAACTTAGTCTAGTTTAAAGATTAACTTTGAAAAAAGGGCAATAGCGAGCCAATTTGCCGGGTGAGCGTACTTCAAGCTTTCATCTTTTATCAAAAGAGTTCATTTATTATATCGCCGCCCCATCCATCTTCATGTAAACTGCCACGGGGTACAAATGCTTTGTCACACTTTACCACTTATCATGATAACTCAAACATAGGGCAATGTTCTTTCCCTCTAATTCTAAAGCATTCGAGCTTGCATAAGATATCATTTTAATTCAACTTCATGCATATTTACCATGATATAATTCTGTATGCTCGGGGTAACATATACAAGACCTTTGTATGTGATACTCTTTTTTTTCGAAGAAAACTATGTCAATTGTTTACTCATGTGGGAGCATTCGACATACGCCTGTCATCTCCATCCAATTTTATGTTCTTTTCCATAAAATTAAAGAAAAACAATCAACTAAATTGATTGAAACAAGTTAGTGAGTTGACTTAGTTATAGTTTTTTTCATACATAATCGTTTGGATATCACAGTGAGAAGGCGTACAGAAGAGCGAGGAGGATGAGAGGAGGATGAAGAGAAGAAACAGAGAGGAGAGAGAGAGAGAGAGAAAGAGAGAGAGAGAGAGAGAGAGAGAGAGAGAGAGGGAGAGGTAGGGGGAAACGAGAGAGTAAAGATTAAGGATAAGAAGGAAAAAAAAGGTAAGGAGAAATTAAAGACTATGAATAAAGGAAGGGGCAGAGGGAGAAAATAAGTAGAAGGAATGCAAAATGCATTTACAATCCATATAGCATTTATAATCCGTGGTATCAACAAGTTTGAGTTATATGTAGCAGTTACCTACAGTCCTGTCTGCTTTATAGTGCATATTTACGGACAATCAATTAACCATTATCATTATGTGAAAGCCATTGAAAGCTTGATATCTTATCCGCAGGAATTGGAAATAAATGTTATCGGAACTACCCAGGATATAATTATGTGAGTGAGGATGGAGGCTTCTCATATTTCACCTAAAGTTCATTCCATGCGACCGATATTATTATAGACGCTTTATATCTGAATGTTCCCTACCACATATTTGCACATAATATGTGTCTTTTTATCTTCTCCTCTCTCCATCCCGCCTTCCTTAAAGTGGAATTCCATCCTTTTAAAATAGTTGTTAATGAAAACAGAAAAAAATAATAGAAACAGATTAGTGAAATATCCGATTAAAAAGTAATACATTTTTGAAGTTTTCATCAGTGAAACACAATTGGCAACACTGTGACGTACATTGCGAGCTCTTCTCAAATTCGCTCTGTCCATTAATTTGTATAAACTTTCATTTTCTTAGTTATTGGCGGCGGAATATATTTGTTTCACACAGGGGTCATATACAAATATATTTGAAAAAATTATATATAGTGCGAGTGTATGACTTACCATGTTCTCAAAGAAAAATATAGATTTGTGATTTTTTTTTTAAAGTACAGGGCAAAAGAGAGGGGCCCTCGCAAGATACGTCAAAGAGTTGCCGAATTGTGTTTGATTGATTGCGCCTTCAACAATTCATAACTGTCCTAATTTTAAATATGTTTTTGCTCAAGCTTTCACTGATTTGTGTCTGTCACTTTCTTGCTATTAACACCAACTTAATATCAAGATGGACTTCCCCTTTAACACCCCCTCTCCTCTACCTCATCATTATTATCTCTACGGATAACTAAAAGGGCGTTTGCTTCGGACAAAAGGGAAAGAAAATAGGGGGTGCATGGGGAGAGAGAGAGAGAGAGAGAAAGAGAGGATGAGGGGGGGGGGGGGCGACTCAGAAAAATGCATGTGGGGGCCTACGCGCTGGTGATGCGCATGGATTCGAACGAACAACCGACCTCCAGATGGAAAGTCAAATGTTCATGACCTGAATAAATGAATGAGATAACCAAACCGATGATGACCGTGAATCGCTGGAAGGAGAACCATTATCTAGGCAACATGGGGTATACGAATTTGTTCAGCTTTACAGTGAAAATAGAAACAACATGAATTTATATCAAATAAGACAGAGAAGGAAGAAATAAAATATCTTAATTTACCATTCGGATCAACATTGCTATGTAGCTGTGTTGCCACGAAATAGTCTAGCTTTTTGACGAACTTTCCCAGGTTATGCCATCCATCTACGAAGGTCGGAAACGTCGGAGGCGGGTCGACCTTCTCGTAGAAATTGATCACCACGGCGTAGTTATTATTTCCTGACATGATGCTCTTAAGAATTGTCTAAACTGGAAGATTTGAAAGAGTCGCAATAGAAATCACAAGGTATCGAAGGCGGGAGAAGTTCGAGAAGACGAGAACGATGTGCATCCGCAGGAGATCGAAGCTTCTACGTCAAATCTTTTCAGGTTTGTAAATCGGAGGAGTGCATAAAATTGTCGTGGAACGTCGATCACATGTGCACTGTTTACCTCCAAACCCCCTGCGACGTGGAAGTGTTTCTCGACAGGCAATTTGATGTCATGTGCTCTGGCTGCAGTTCCGCGCTAACTGTCACACTGATGAACTCAACATTTCCGGAATACTATTGTGCGTCGCGCTCGCGCGCCAAAGTTCGTCCGATCCGAGAGAGAGGGGGCACAAAGAGCGAAAATACGCGCGCTTCACTGCGTTTGTTAGCTTTATATTTCAAGCAGTCCATTTGAAATTTGCTCCTCCCCTTTACAGTAGCACAAAGTGCCACAGACGATTTGCCCCCAATAAGAATGGCAAAAAAAGTAGACAAATGGGGAGTAGAAGGATTGTAAGGTAGTATAAGATTATACGATATAAGGTAGTAGTGGTAGTATTAGTTGTAGTATAATTATTAGTAGTAGTAAGTGTAAAAGAAGAAGAAGAGGATAAGGAAGAGGAAGAGGAAGAGAAGAATAAATTAGAGTGGATCAGAAAGAAAGTGAGATGGACAAAAAGAAAGAATGAACTATAAGAAGAAGGAGAAAGAAAGAAAAAGGGGAGGGGGTAGGCCTAGCTGTTTCATTTTTATGCTTTGCATTTGTTGTGAAAATGAAACTATCGTTGCTAAAAATATGGTAGGTACATTTAAAAGATAAGCATTCCTGGCCAACCCTTGTTCCACAATATTAGTCATTTAGTCTCCTTAGGAAACACATCAGGCCTAATCAAGCCTAAGATTTAGGGTCTCAGACATAGGGTTTCTTACAATATAGAGTTAGTTGTACTTTATTTTCCATTATTGTATTGTTTCTCTTTGCGTATTCAGATGCAAACTAATTATCCTGATTGCGTAATGTGATTATCGAGGAAGATAATACAAAGTCAATTCACCTTCAGCCTAGCTTCTTATATTAACAAGGTTACGTTGACATTATGTAACAGTGCAAGCCGAAAGGGAAATCATTAAGGTGGCACCATGATACGGGGACCAGGCTTTAATCTACCAGATCAGCGTTTTTCAACCCTTTTTTTTAAGTCACGGCAGCCTTCTAGGAGTTGAGAAGTTTCGCGTCATCTCAATCCAAAAATCATCAAAGAGAATTTGTTTCCACAATTTCACTTATTGACATTTTATCTTTGTATCATTAGACAGGGTATAAGATTGAAGGTCACAATGGTTATAACCTTTCACTTAGAAGCTATCCAAGTTGAGTACACTTTTTTTGTATACGCCCTGTATCAAATTACACGGTCGTTAATTGCCAGGAATTATACCGATTTATCAATTTGCAAAGTGATCGATCGAAGCGAACAATGAAAAAACTTTGTCCAAGAGATTATATGCTCTGATAGATAGGACCCAATTGTGTACTTAGTGCACCATAGTATAATAACACAGGCATTACATTTTTCATGGATAAACATTACCTAGACCGAGTTCGATACCCTCACTTTTTTAATTACTATATAATAATATTTTTTTAAATCATTACCTTGTGTTAAATGTACTCGTAGCAAAGATGTGTTTATATGTTTGCCCAGTGTGTGCTCGTTGTTTTATATCATGTGTACCATTGGCAAGATTCCAAGTCAAACAGATATGTATTTTCATCATCGAACTTGTGTATCTATGTCCTATCTTGCCAATAGCAGAAATAATACATTAATATTTCTGAAATTGACAACCCAGATACGAAATACCTGGCTTCTCATGAACTTGACAATTATTAGGAAATGAGGGTGAAACCAGTTTTATTTTGTCTATGATCCACGTAAATTGTAGAAACTTGAGAGCGAATTCTGATGATGTAAATATATTTCTAGGATCTTTTAAAAACAAGGTTTCCTTCATCGGTCTGACTGAAAAATTCATTAAAACATGATGAACCACCTTTTTTCCCGATTACCTGATTACAAATTTGTAACCAAGTGTCGCAGTGTCAAACGTGGAGGCGGTTTGGGAATATATTACAATCAGACATACAATTTCAAAGAGGAATGGATCTGGAGGAATGAAATAGTAGTACCGAAGTTTTATGTATCGAAACACGCTGAAACAACAAGACTTTTTAAAATTTATTTTATTCATCCATAGCAACCAAGGGTTGGATTGATAATAATACATACATTTTCAACATAATTATGAACATTATTAAATTCAGTACAATGAAATTGATAAATTATGAATAGAAATACATGTAGATCATTAATACAAAAAACATTACAAATCATTCAGGTATATCATATTACAAATAAATCATTACAAGAAAAAGGGGGAAACAACATAAACTTGAATAGACAAGAACAGGGAGCAAGAGAGGGAAAAAGAAAGAAAGTGAAGAAGTGAAAAAACTGCAATGATCAATCAAGTAAACTATACATCCAAATATAAAAATATATAATATAATTATAAAAAAAGTCAACGTATGGGTATAAACTGAATTTTTTTTTTTTGCATGTACTGAATAATTATTCCAAATTGATCCTCTGAAGCAAGGGTAATATATATATATATATATATATAATTAAAAACCAGCTGCATATGTCGGGGTACAAGTTCAAAAGAATATTGAATGATTGAAAATGTATATTGCACTAATTACCTGCTTATTGTAAATTATACGCACACCAAGGGATAAAACTATTCTTAAATCGGTTTGTTTTACACCTGGGCAGACTCACTTGTTTACTTTTCCTAAGGTTATATCTTGTCTCTCGTTTTGGTGGGAGAAGGTCATTTAGTTTGTGTTCAGGTTTCTGTATTTGGTTGAATAATTGCAAGCACATATTATTTCTACGATCAGCTAGGGGATCAATGTTCAGTACATTTAAAGCATCAGTATAAGACAGGTTGGGGGTGATTATTCTCAGGGCACGTTTTTGTATTGATTCCAATAAATTAGATTGCTCTTTGGTTAGGCCCCCGTGAAAGACTTGACATGCATATTCCAAAACGGACCTTATGCAAGCTTTGTAGTACCTGCACAAATCGTCTTGAAGAAGACCGGCTCTACGTAATTGGACCAAGAGAAACAAACGACTTACAGCCCTTGCATAAACCTTTTCCACATGAGTATTCCAATTTAATTTATCATTGATCCATAATCCTAGCAACTTTATTTCTTGGACACAGTCTACGGGTTTGCCATCAATGGTAAGTGGATGAACAATCGCATCTTTAGTAAAATTTATTACCATTTCATTTGTTTTCTGTTGATTGATCTGCATATCATTGGCCTTTGTCCATGTAAGTAATTCGTCTAATGCACGTTGTAAGGAACACTGGGATTCTACCTTTAATCATACACAGTGGTATCATCAACATACTTAACCATGGGGAATTCAAGCTTTAGATCGGATAGCATACAAAGACTGGGAGTTTACTAGAGAGTAATGCTGATGATAATACTAGATTTGACACCTTTCTTGATATTCATGGCTCACTGTATAATTCTTGTTTTCCTGTAAAAAAAAAGAAGTAGATTCAAGAAAGGAAAAAGATAATAAACCGTGGTTAATGCTTTCTTGAAGAAATTATCTAAAAGGATAAATGTTTTAAATCGCAAATATGTTTAAAAAAAAGAAAAAAGAATTTCAATACTGAGCTAAAGTATAAACAAGCCAGGAATACGGTTTACAGAGAAAATTGAAGAGTAAGCGTGAAGAAATTATGAAGAAATTTGGTAATAAGGTAAATGGTGATTGCAAAGCACTTGGAAGGCAATAAAGTTCATTGTTAGTCTATAAAGGCTGATGGCCAATTATAATAAGATAAGCAGGAGATTGTTAATAGATTTAATGAATATTTTAACACTGCCGGTACCAAAATAGTTCAAAACTTTTTAAAGAAGACACATTTAAAGTCCATGTATTTAAGTGTATTACAACTACTGAGATTTTAAATATTGTAAATGCTTTTGAAGACACCAAATGTCCAGGTAGTGGTGGCAGGCGCGTACGCAGGGGGGGGGGGGGGGGGGGGGGGGTGGGGGGTTTAGGGGGTTGAACCTCCCCTTCAGTTTGTTTTATGTGTGTATTTTTGAGCAAAACACCCCCCTTTGTGATTTTTTTTATTTTTTATTAAAAAAAAAAAAAAAAAAATTATGCCCATGGCTGACCTAAAAAGGATGACCTCACCCCCCCAAAAAAAATTCACTTTTATGAACAATTATACGTCGGATGAGTTGTCCATGCATGTAGGGTACTCCTTTAAAAAATATTTATCAATGACCTCCAATGTGTTAGTTCAAGAATATTCAGTTCCCACAAATAAAAAATAACAAAGAAAATGCAATACATTTTCAATAATTCATTGAATTTTACCCCGGTCCCTAACTTAAAAAAATCCTCTGTACAACCATGCATTATGGCTCAAGGCATGGGCACGCAGAATATTTTTTTTATGTTGGGGACCGGTAGTACAGCGGATAAGCTCCCCATATAATGAAAATTGTGCACTTTTTGAGAAAAGCATGAAACTTCTAGCATAGTTAGTTTAGACCGTAAGATTTATTTTCAGATGTGGAGGGAAGTCAGATTTGACCTCTGATGACCCTGAGAGGTCAAATCCAAAATGGCCGCCAGTCCACATGGTCTAATTGTACAAACACGCCTAACTTATGAACCAAATAGTCAAGAAAAACGTTTAAGGTGTCATTTTCAACTAACTTGGGGATGCCAATTCATTTGGTAATACTTTTGAGATCGCCAGAACTCAGGGTGTTGCATTAAGGTCAAGGTCAAGGTCAAAATTGACTAAAAAATAGCAAGTTTTGAATGGTTACAAAAAAAAATCCCATTCATTTGTCATTTATTCCCCCCTATGTTCTCAAATTTCTTAAGGAATGGTTCCCCTGTATAGTCCCCCACCTAAATCCCTTTCAGTTAGTTTATTTCACACAGTGATTTGACCTCTGATGACCCTGAGAGGTCAATCTAGCATAGTTAGTTTAGACCGTAAGATTTATTTTCAGATGTGGAGGGAAGTCAGATTTGACCTCTGATGACCCTGAGAGGTCAAATCCAAAATGGCCGCCAGTCCACATGGTCTAATAGTACAAACACGCCTAACTTATGCCTAGGTCACATATAAACCGGGCCCCGTACGATTTTCCCTACCCGGCGGCTTGCCGTGGAATTAGAGACCGTACGGGAACCGTCCGATTTTCATTTCTACGGCATGTGTGGTCACATATTCTGCGGTCGAGTGAAATGCAAGGCGCCCGTAAGGGTGCCGGCCGAGTGCCGGCCGGTAACCTTACGGGCTCCGTCCGATGAACAGGTGTACCGATGGCTTCCGGAAGGTGCCCTATCGGGGCCCGGCCGGGGTCCTCCAGACGCCCGGCCGGGTGCCGTGCGGTGCACTGAACTACAGAGTGAGTCAGAAAAATTTCCCACTTTTTAAAAGTTGTATTGTTTGAAGTATGAATATTTAATCACGGGTTTCATGATATATCTTGATAGAGTTATCCTTCCAGTACATTTAGGTACCATTTTCATTTGAATCTCTGCATGCATCACTATTTGGCTAATTGGATAATTGAAAAAAAATGGTTGTCTTTGTTCAAAACATTATTTTTATTCCTCACCTAGCAACTTGGCGCAAGTGAGATCTAGCAGTCTTGTACATATTGTCTGATGTTCAGTCATGCATGCAGAGATTCAAATGAAAATGGTACCTAAATGTACTGGGAGGATAACTCATGATTAAATATTCATACTTCAAACAATACAACTTTTAAAAAGTGGGACTTTTTTTCTGACTCACTCTGTATGTGTCCTCTGGTATCCGCACCTCCTGTATTTAAAATTGCGTTGCACATTTCGAGATGCCCCCGGACGGCAGACGCCTGTTGTTGTGCATATCGCCCGGGGCTCTTGAGGGGCCCGTATGGGAGCCGTAGGGTACACGTACGGAACCCTTGAGCACCGCAAGGCGCTCGTAAAGATTTTTCATGAGAATTGATCCCCAAAATCGTGAGGGGCCCGTCCGGGCACCGTCCGGAGCCCGCATGGGACCCGCTAGGTGCCCTACGGGCCCTTTACGGGCTTTCTACGGCCTTACGGTCAGATAAAAACGCCGGGAGAATTGGGAGCAGCCAACTCAGCACCACGGTGCCCGTACGGCTTGAAAAACTGTCCCGGCGCCCGTAGGAACTTTACGGCAACCGCCGGACACCGGCCGAAAATTCCCCAAATGTCTGTTTTTACTCGCCGCACGGGCCCCGGAGTGTATATGTGAAAGCCCCATTATGAACCAAA
>JAVYIG010018370.1:0-20432 GCA_035222895.1 Strongylocentrotus droebachiensis | reverse complement strand
TGGCCTAGAACGCATTCAAAATGAATTTGAGACGATTTGGAGCATTTTGAAATTTTGCGCGCGCGCTGACGCGAGGACGTACTAATGCGCGCGCGTTTTTTGACCTGAAATTGACCGGACGGATATTGACCTTAATCATGATAAATATGAATAAAAAATGCCTTTCCGTTATGAAGATATGGTCCTGATTAAAAAGTACCCCAAAAAACACACAAAATGGCGCCTGGATGACGTCATGAAGACTTGATGACCTTGAAATGTTCATGTCACGTCTTATGACAATGACCTATGACTGTGCCAAAATTGAACGAAATTGACTAAACCAATCTTGAGTTATCCTGTAAACAAAAAAGGGGGTACAATAAATAAAAATAAATAAATAAAGAAGAAAGAAAATTTCGACGAAAACAATAGGTGATCTGTCGAAGACGACAGACCACCTAATAAAGAAGAAAGAAAATTCTGACGAAAACAATAGGTGATCTGTCGAAGACGACAGACCACCTAATAAAGAAAAAAGACAATTCTGACGAAAACAGAAGAGCGCGTTTATCTAGGCTTGCCACTAGATATGTACATATCGTACCCCACTATCGAACCCCACTATCATACCCCACTATACGATCGTGATTTGCGGGATGTCGCGTTTATCTACTCTTCACGATTCAAAATAAAGGCCTTGTGTCTGCCCAGCTGTTTTGACCCGGGAAGCAGACAGTTTCTTGGAGGCTAACTTCACACACATGCTCGTACACAACACCTGGGTGTTCCTATTTGTATGTGACGTTCAAAACAGCTTTGCGTTTATCGACCTCTCAGAAACGTGATTCTGGCTGTATGTCACATACAAAACGCACCATTTGCGTCTTTAGATATGCCCATATTTAAAGCCCTTTAAAAAAGGCTTTGCGTTTATCTACTTCTAAATTTGCCTGAAAGACGTTTGAGAAACCTGATTCTAGCCAAAAATTTGCTAGATAAACGCAACCGAAGACGACAGACCACCTAATAAAGAAGAAAGAAAATTCTGACGAAAACAATAGGTGATATGTCGAAGACGACAGACCACCTAATAAAAGATAATCTCCAAATTATGATGACTAATAAACAGCTATTAGATAAATATAGAATAAATATTGCTTGTTATCATTTGTTTTCTCATAAATAACAATAATAATAGTAAAGAAGTTTTTCCAATGAGCCATCGATAAAAATTGCTCTCAACCGCACTGTCTGTTGTGTATCAAAATACGGGTTTGATCATTTTATGAATAGCCTTCGTGAAGGCTACAATTCTCGAGACCGCCGGACAAGGCCGACCGGTCTCATGGACCTTGTGACGGCTTTCCGGAGGATTCAATAGACACACGTTCCACCAGACCGACTGCTCATGAGATCGACATTATTTTCTATTTCCCCTGATGTGATTCTTTGTTCGGTCGGTCTCGTGGACTGTCGGTCTTTAGGGGCCATCCGTCTCGTTGACATTTTGTAGTCATCTTCTTTTCTATTATTCTTATGTATTTCTTACTTATACCTTCAAACTCAAAGTTTTGCAATGCAACGGGGGAAAACAATATTTATTTATTTTTACTTTTCTAGTTTATAGGAGGATTTTACCGCCCTGCAAGCTCACTGGACAGGTGGTTATCTCATCAACTCAGCTCTCAATTAACATAAGAAAAAGAGGATCATGGGGGACCAATGGTTAGGCATTGTTTTCTATATAGAGGGAGCAAGTAGCTACAAATAGAACAGTGTGGCTTTAATAATCTTGAGGGTAGCACTTGATGAATAGGTGAATTTACCCGTTCAAAAAAACAATTCTCCGCAGTTTATTGGTGTAGCGCCCCCAATGGACAGAAAATATAATTGCAAGATAGCGGGGTAATAATTACAGCAAGGGAGACGACGGAAAATAAGGAAAGAATGAGGGGAGAGAGAGCGAAAGGCAGAAGGGATGAGAGAGCGAGAAGGCAAAGTGGAGATAGAGAGAGAGAGAGATATATATATATATAAAAGGGGGTAGAAATGGAAGAAAATTGAGCCATTTAGCAAAGCACACACAACACACACAAATTAAAAAAAAGTTGTTTTGGTAATCTTGTTCAATCATCCTTTCATACGGACAAAACTAATATAGGTCTCCATCTTTTTCTTTCTTTATTTTCACCTTCGTTCTTAAAGTTTATAATTTATCGTTACCTTTCTTCTTTTAAGACAATAATTAAGGGTCATATTCATGTGTGCATATTTTCTCGTGATGAGATTTTTAGGTTTCATGGAGGTTAAAAAAGAAAACAGTCACTGCCCCTTTGCACACTCACCATGCATGCTTACAGAATGATGTTGATATATAAATGTCAGAACGGACTCGAGTGAGTATGCTATATGCATATATTGACACAATCAGTAGGTAGCTGGGCTAGGCTTCTCTCAAGGCACAATGATTTTTCGTCTGTGCTTGCAGACTAGCTCGGTCCAGCGATCACTGCTGTAAACTGCTGTCTATTTTCAGACCCTGCTCGGCAGACAAGCAGCGCACGAGGCCTTGTCCAAAGGCTACTCTCAAGTCTTGTTCGCTAGATTTTCCTCTGTAATTTACACATCCTGTATTTTGTAATGACGCTATGACTATGAGGTCATCAACGCTGAGGCAAGAATGCCTTGCGAAGTGCACATGGTGTCTATAGTCTGCGAGAAACTTAATTTGCCATTCACATCTCCCTATCAATGCATTCATTTTCTACTGTAACCATGGAAGTCTGACAAAACATTGTTATATTTATATGCCCTGTAGAAAGCGACGAAGAGCATTAATTTCTAACTACTAGATTAATCACCTGATACCCCAAGACGAACTTCCAATTGAATCCCCATTGAATGTCCCCATTGAATCCCAATTGGCAATTTGGAGCAAATGGAAAGTGAAACAATGGGTACCCATCGAAACCAATTGGCAATTATTGGTCCCCATTGAAACCAACTGGCAATTGGTTTTAATGGGGACCAATTGCCAATTGATTTCAATGGGTACCCATTGTTTCACTTTCCATGTACTCCAAATTGCCAATTGGTATTCAATGGGGATTCATTTCGTAAATCGATCCGGTTAGAAGAACCAGTGATAAATTACTTATACTTCATAATCGATATTGGGAACTGTCCACCAATCAGGCGCGGATCCACGGGGGGGGGGGGGGGGGCCCGACGGGCCCGGCCCCCGTTTTTTTTTTTTTTTTTTTTTGTAATAAAAAAAAAGAAAAGAAAAAAAATCGGGGTAAACTACAAAAAATAAATTATGCATACTACCCCCCCCCCCCCCCCCACTGAGCGAGATATTGATCGGCACGATTATCACATTTTCGAGGTCAAATACGAAAACAAAAAATTATGATCACTACCCCCCCACTGAGCGAGATATTGGTCGGCGCGATTTTCACATTTTAGGCCCCCCCCCCTATCGGCAAATCCTGGATCCGCCCCTGCCACCAATTAGGTATATTCCAATCTCAATTGCATTAACTTCATCACATAAATCATTTGAAGTGAATTCAAGAGTTACATTTACATTAACAGTCTCGTACACATATATACTAAATATGCATGTTGTTTCTTGGTTAGTAATAATATAATCAATATATCTATTGCTTAAACGTGAATGTAATTGTAACATGATCAGACAAAATAATCTATTGGTTAATAATTGCCGAAGGAAAATAAAAATCACAGAATTGATGTGCATTGTCATAATTTGCTTAACAAATCATGATAAATTTATTTTTCTGTGACACGTGTAAAGTGATAATGAATATTCATGAGATGCCTAGATTTGTTGGTTTATATTGGTTTCTGTTGGTTTCTATTGGTCTTATTGGTCCTAATGGTTTCTATTGGTCCAATTGGTTTCTATTTAGCATTGGTCCTATTGGTTTTTATTGATTTCAATTGGCCCTATTAGACTTTAATGGAATTTCAATTGGTTTCAATTGGACCAATTGAAGTCCAAATTAAGGCCAATTGGTCCAATTGGGGACCCATTAAAGTCTAATGGGGCCTAGGCCAATGGGTCCAATGGGTCCAATTTGTCCAATGGGGCCAATCTGGACCAATTGAAACCAATTGGGGACCCATTAAAGTCTAATGGGGCCTAGGTCAATGGGGCCAATTTGTCTAATGGGGCCAATCTGGACCAATTGAAACCATCTGAAGTCCTATTAAAGTCCCATTGAAACCTGTTAAAACCAAACCAATTGAAACCAATTGAAATTTCAATTGGTGTTCATTTGGTTTCAATTGGATTTTCGTCTTGGGACATGTAGTTTGTCAAGTTAATACCATGTTCTCAGCTAGGCCTATTCAGCATAAAGTACGTTATGTGAACTTGAGCATTAAACAAAATCCATCCTACATTTCGTTGATAGTTCATTCCATGTCTTATAATATGTCATCTTAATTTCTATTTAACACTACTAGTTTACCAATCAAATACATCATAATGCGTCGAATCTGTGAGTGCCGAATATTATAATGCCCCGCGCGCTCGACGTGATTAGTTACCCCCCCCCCCCCCCCCCCCCCCCCACCGCAGATTTAGTCTGAGGAACATCTTTTAGCAGGTAAGGTGTGTGAAAACACGACCTCAACGAATTCCCATACGCCAGGCGGTATTCGTAACTTCATATTGGACATTTGACGTCACAATACAAGAAGTCGTCGTCACTCAGGTTCAAAGCTTGAATGAAGCAACATGGATTCATTTGTTTGCAATGTTGTTGGTGTTCTTCTGACTCTGTTATGGGCAAGGTGTGAAGGAGTATGGCTGCTGGGTGATGAATTGGTTGGAACACCCATTGACGACCCTTGTTGTGGAACGAGCGGATTCGGGGGAGTCGCTGGCACAAGTAAGTGGGAAATTTGTTATTTGGTTAATAGACCAGTTTTATCGAGACAGTGGCTTAGCCCCCAATCGAATAGTAGGGAATAGTAGTAAAGAGAGAGAGAGAGAGAGAGAGAGAGAGAGAGAGAGAGAGAGAAAGACAGAGAGAGCGAGAGAGGGGAGAAACTTTCAAATATGCTAGGACCCTTCCCACACCATGCCTTCATTCAATGACTTTTTTGTACATTTGTTTTCAATCAACATTGACCGGTGACCCCCCCCCCCCCCACCCCCTCCCTCCCTCCTCCCTCAATGAAGCAATGGTCAGCTCAATGGCTGGGCACACGTCCGTGATACCAACATTCAAGTTTCAAAATGTATGCCAGCGGAGCGAGCATAATACAGTCACTGACAGTAGTAAAGTGGTAACTTTCAATTATGACGTTAACAGTAACTAAACGAAATGTAAAAATTCAAATTCCACCTTGTTGACCATTGCCCCATAACTGGTGACTTTTTTTGTTTACATTATCGTATTTTTTCTTTACAATGCTTAACACTCGACCATGTCCTTATTGTATGTGTAAATGAAAAATTAAGCAGCCGATGATGTGCTCGAACATAATAATTTATTTTCACCATCTCTTTGTCTCATTATGAAGCGCCCTTGCCCCTTCCCAAGACCTGCTTCGACATCCGGGAGTTTGGCGGCGGGCACGACGCGGTCTACACCATCTTTGTTTCTGATATCAACAAATGTGGAAGAAAAGACGTTTTCTGCGAGCAGCAGCAAGATGGCGGGGGATGGACAGTAAGCATACATAGCTATAAATATGTGGGCGTATCTATGGGGCCACCCGCTAGTGATAAAAAGAAGGAAAAATTGGAAGGGGGAGGGTTAAGTAAGAAAGAGACTATCAAGCCCTGTTTAGATCCTTTCCCCCCCCCCCCCCTCCCCCCCCCCCTTCAAGTGACTCTAGGAGGCCGGTGAGATTCCAGAATCATATTCTTGTGAAAGAAAAATCATGTCTGGAATATCATTCCCTTTTTTTCCTTTTTACAATCTTAGATCAGGCCTGCCTGCCTTTAAATTTGTTTTCAGGGACCTCAATGATGTTTTTTGGTGTTTTTCCCTTCAGTTAAAATTGTTTGTTATTTACAAAAAATAATAATTGATTAATGGAATGTCGAATCTTCACAATTTGTTTTGATTGTCTATGTTTTTTTCGTGCCATACAATTCGGATTATAAGGACACTTAAAGAAAATGTGAGAACTCTGTATATTAACTTAGTTGGCAGTGATTTTTCCGCTTGTGTAGCCCCGTTCTCCCCCCCCCCCCCTCCGCCCCGCAGGTGAATCATGGATCCACCACTTCCATGTCCTGCATGTCTAGCTGAAGTGCTGAACTCCCTTCTTTCCTAGACCCATCATCATCATCATCATCATCATCTTCATCATCGTCATCATTTTTATTATTATTATTCTTTGTATTATTATTATTATTATTACTACTATTATTATTGTAGCATGTATTATTAGTATCATTTTTACTAGTAGTAATGTTATTATTATCATTACCATTATTATTATCATTATTAATATGATTATTATCTTCAGGTTATCCAGAGGCGCTGGGGAGGGCGTGAGAACTTCAACCGCCCCTGGGCTGATTACGTACGAGGTTTCGGCAATCTACAGGGCGAGTTCTTTTTAGGATTGGACTGGATTTACCGGATCTCCATGCAGAGAAGACACGAGCTGAGAATCGAACTGAGGGACTCCCAGTGGACAGAGATCTTTACCAAGTAAGAGGCATTGAGCATTCCCCTTTTGTTTGAAAATTTGATAAATAACTTGGTAAATAAAAGTGAGAAATCTTCAAATAACTATTATGTGATCGAGAATGTTAGGTATACTATAGACACATAGTTTTGGATTCTGCCTCGTACTGATGAGATTTATCACATTTAGCTACGGGCGAGAACAAGAGGAACATGTCCTCACCAATCAATGGTAAATGGGGGAGGGGGAGAACAGAGGGAGATGTAAATGGGAATTGGAACTTGAAAAAAGACGCAGGCCCCCTCCCTCCCCCCCCTCATACCTTCCCTTATCAATGATTTTATTTATTTTGTAGTTTATTCACGGAGTATGTGCCCCTGTTTTTTCATGATTCCATTGTCCCTCAACGTCTAGATGCAAGCCAGTTTATCGGGGGGGGGGGGCTCCCGGTAGCGTCTTTTTTCCGTAAGGTAGCCATCCTAGAATGCATATTAATATTTGAATATATGAATATTTGCGTTGGTACGGTGAGGTGGAGATCAAATTCAAAATTAAATCGGCCAGATTCTGGACTAAATTAACCAGTATGTCGCAATGATTATCGACAAGTTACGACCTGGGTAGTCATTCGTTTACGGTAAGTCTCCCGATTTTGTCGCAATGTCACTTATTTAAAGTAAACTTAGCTTTGCATTTGTAATTTTTGTATGAAATCTCATATTTGATAAATTATCGCATCAGATTCTGTGTGAGTGCGTATCATGAATATTGATGACTAGCGCATGACGTATAGGTCATATTGAGCAAATCAAATTCAGCGACAGGATAGCTACCTTACGGAAAAAAGACGCCTCCCGGCATAAGCCCGTATCATCCTCTTTCATTTGTTTTTCAAGGGTGAACGGACTTACACAATATTTGAGTTCCCCGTATTTCAATATCATTTAATTTCTTTATAATTCAGGATCATAATCACCAATAATATTTGTTGATCCTTTGATAATACCGGGGATAATACATGACATTGTATTATATTATAGTATTGATTATATTACTTTCTTTTACCATCATCTCGTTATTGTATTTTTAGATATTGGACTTTCACGCTGAATGATGAGACGGGGAATTACACAATGAAAATTAGCGAAATGGATCCGAATTCTAATGGAGGTAATATTTTTTTCTTTCCCGGTCACAACGTTTAATTATTATTAATGAGTTGAACTTAAGCTTAATTAAAGAGAGAGTGAGAGAGGGGTGAGGGAGAGAGAGAGAGAGAGAGAGAGTAGTGTTGGAAACTTGAAACAGAACGTTCATTTAAAAAAGAAATTATTTGATACATTAGAGTTATTTTAAGCCTAAGTGATCGCTTATGCTTCACGTATTCTTTATGATTTCATGGAAAAGATTTCTTTATCGTCCCGACTCATCAAAATGTATTTACAACTGACGAATTAAAGAAACTCTACAGTACTAAACATTACTATTTTCTAATCGTCATTAATTAACAGGTGATGGTCTTAGCCAACACAACAACATCCCCTTCTCGACCTTTGACCATGATAACGACGGGATGCCCGCTACCAACTGCGCCCGCCAAAACGGCGGCGGCTGGTGGTACCATAGCAACGACTGTTTCACGTCTAACCTCAACATGGACTACCGGTTCGTGGGTATCGGTGCGAAGAGGCGAACCGCGGGTGTGGCCTGGAACCGCGGTGGACGCCGAGCGTTCTTTCCCTATGTGGAGATGAAAATTCGACCGATGATCTAGGGAGACATCCGGTTAGGTAGAGCGGATTAAGGGACCGCTATGAGTGTCGAAGTGACCAGAGCTATAGTATGGCGAAAATACAGAAAAATTCTGAAGACATAAGAGATAAGGGAGAGGGGAAAAAGGATACTACGACCCCGCGTCACACCCTCATTGTATTTTATCCAATTAGTAAGAACAGTCCCCGCAAGATGCCGGAGCGCCCTCAACGTCAGGACCTACACCATGGCGTACGCCACTGCCTTGGTGAGACATTGGTTGAGTTAATGGTCCAAGAGAACCATGCGGGGTTGTGGAACGGAGAAGTGGCGGATCAGTTGACTTTAATACAGGAGATCGTTGCGCACCCTTGATGTTGGGCGTCTTTCAACCATCAAAAATATCCAAAGGGTCCTCAGATTTCTCAATTGCCTGAGTTTTCGACAAGTGTCGGACACCTCCTCCACCCATTCCCTCATATTACGACGCCCCTTTCGAAATTGTTACTTGCATGCTAACTTCAAAGAGTTAAAGGAACTTCTATACGATCTTAAAAATAATTAATTACCATTTTCAGGTTAATTAGGAATAATCAGGTACATTTAATCCTATGATTGACCCTCATATTACAAGATGAAAACAATTTAATCCTGTTTGTAGGGGATGCTTGTTTAGTGAGCTTTCTCCCATGTGCCATAATATGGATAGGGGGTGCCGACTACTTGCTGTGTCAGATATGCCTTTACGACATGAGCACAATAAACATCAAGTGAAGTGAATCAATCGGTTACATTGAATGTTAATGTACCTCATGCCTAATGATACGCTTTGCATAGAATGCGCAAATAATTTATCCCAAAATACATACATGTTTCGAAAATAATATCGGTAGTGATATTCGTTTGTCTCGCAATGTGGTCAATAAGGATTCGTGCGCCGCTGCAACACCTCGTCAGGTGATAAAAACTGTTGATGTTGTTGTTGGTAATAGTTTAGTGGCGCTCATTCAGTATTGAATATATACGCCATATCTTCAGTTTTATAAGAAAATCAGTTATACATAAGTAAACTGAGAATAAAGATGTGTAATTACATAATTGATTAGTCAGTAACGCAACTTATTAGGAGTCTCTGGATGGTTTGCAACTTCGTGTTTCTGCTTTTTTTAAGTTTAATCTGGTCAGCCCGGTTTCGATTGCATGTAAAACTAGCTTAGATAAAAACTAATGTAAGCAAGCGTGTTTTATACTCTACGGGAGGACCGGCGCAGCGGTCAAAAATTCGATCGATAATTGGAACAATAACGCACAAGGCCTATTGGCTGACGCACACGGTGCTCGACCAATCAGCAGGCCGCTATGTTGTATAGTTTATAGAAAGATCACGAGTGAATCAGACTTAACAAATAAACCTTGTGTAGAGTTATTCATCAAATATGTCGTCATGCATTATCTCATTAATGTGTGCATGTTTATGCATGTATTTTTTTTATATCGTCCCTATAAATATTCTTATATTCTCTTCTTCCTGTCCTTAATGCTTAATTCTGTCAAAGTATACATTTTATTATGAATATATTTAACCTACAAGTATGATTTGCAAATGGTTTTTATAACGTCCGGGATAAACTTCGTGGGTTGTGAGTATAATGAATCCAGGAAATCTACCAGCCAATGAATATAAAAAATACAAGAGAATACATCATCTGCTTTGCAAATTCATCCGTCAAGATACTCAGAAATGATTTAATCACTTACAATTTTTATAATATTCTGCCTAAATTCGTTGGCTGTGTGAGTTATTAATTTTATTAATACAAGGGCCTCGTTTTATAAAAGGTTGCGATTAATCGCAGCATTGCAACTATGTGCATAAAAGATAGGAGACTGCAAACTTGCGATTGATTGAAGGACTTGCGATTGATTTGGAACCATCGCAACTCTTTAAGAGACGGGGCCCAGAGCTCAACATTACCTTTAAATCGTGGTATCCACTAATAATAGCTTTTGGGTACCAGTATATTGACACTAGATATGAGTCAGCATGTGGTGAGAGAATGGTGAATTAACACAGATATTAGGATTAAATATAGAGCCGATCGAGGAAGAAAGGCATTTAGTAACTTATATCTCTGTTCGATTAAATGAATTGTCATCCTCAAGAAAACGACGTGTGTGTTTGAACTCATGATAATATATGGAAAAATTGAGCTTGGTATTTACGTACTAATATCAATAGTGGATTCTCTTTTTTGTTTTGTTTTGTTTGTTTGTTTATTTGTTGTTATTATTGACTTTTATTTTATCTTATTATCATTGTTATTATTATTAGTCATCTATTTTTTAGGGGAGGGGGAGGGAGGGGGTTAGTGTCCCATTTGAATTCTATCTGGCAATGACTGTGTCGTAGTGTTCGTGGACCATTTTCAAATTTTAGCCCCCAAAGACACATTAAATTATAATACATTTGTTGGCTCCCTTATCCGTAGATAACAACCTAACAGAGTGATTCTTGTTTTGGGGCGGGGGAGGGGGTAGGTGAATTGTGGTCCCGGGTCTTATCAAAACTTCTCTTTGGAATTTTGCCCCTCCCCCTCCATCATTTCAAAATCCTAGATCTGCCCTTGTGCCTCTGAGTAAAATGAAGTTTTTCCTGATCACGCCGACTAAAAACATCTACGCAATGGGAGTGAGATGATTGAGATACACCACAGTAAAAAAAAATATTTTTTTTTAAAAAAGGAAGGAAAACCCGTGCAGCTAGTGCTCTCACGAGTAAACCATGAGGGGATATTCGCGTGATTATGTCGTTATTACTTTGTCTACATGAGCTACGTGTTTCGTTACCGGTGGGCTTATGGAGAATGCCATACGCAATTATCTTGTCAATATTGTGCGTTTACAAACAGCGACCCGACGGCATTTTCCGTACTCAATTAAAGTCTTCCAGCCAATCGAATTAGATAGGCCTATATCTATGTCATTCATGCTTACAGCAAAGAACTATTTTATATTTTTTTTAATAATTTCTATCAGAACATTCCTGATAATGGTATGCTACTGATAATATTAATGATGATGATGATGATGATGATGATTATGATAATAATGATAATAATAATGATGATATAGATATTATTAAAAATAAATACAATAATAATGATAATGATAATAATGATGATAATGATGATAATTATAATGTAAATAATAACACAACAACAACAACAACAATGTGTTGAATAATAGATTTTTTTTTTTTTAAGTTTTTTTATTCGGTTAACACATCTCATATATAATAGAATATTGAATAACAATATTTCGGATAGACGGGGGGGGGGTATTTCCCATTAAACATTGTATGATTGTTAAGATTGTTGACAGAAAATGGTAAAAGTGTATACATTTCAATTCCATTTGTTTTGTTTTTTGTCCTAATTCAAAACGTATGGATATTTTTGATGTTGGTGACGTCTTGTTCTTCAATCGGATAATCGGAAAACATGGTCCGACCACCCATACCCCGCTGATATTTAAGAGACACCCTTGCAACTACAATTGTAGAAATACATATCAAAAACGTACTACGTCCATCTAGGGTCAACCAAGTTAAATGACCAGACGTCTGAGAACACAATTAGTTTATTGATGATACCTAATTAATTAGGAAAAGGTTGATTATACCTTGTTTTAAAGTCGAGATTGAGAATGGGTGCTTGGGAAATGTAAAGTGAAGAAGAAGAGAGGGGTAAGAAATCAATATAGGTGAAATAGGAAAGGGTGAGAGAAAGATCAAGAGAGAAGGGAAGGTGGAATGGAAAGGGTGAGAGAAAGAGAGAAGGGAAGGTGGAATGGAAAGGGTGAGAGAAAGAGAGAAGGGGAGGTGAAATGGAAAGGGTGAGAGAAAGAGAGAAGGGAAGGTGGAATGGAAAGGGTGAGAGAAAGAGAGAAGGGGAGGTGGAATGGAAAGGGTGAGAGAAAGAGAGAAGGGGAGGTGGAATGAAAAATGTGAGAGAAAGAGAGAAGGGAAGGTGGAATGGAAAGGGTGAGAGAAAGAGAGAAGTGGAGGTGGAATGGAAAGGGTGATAGAAAGAGAGAAGGGAAGGTGGAATGGAAAGGGTGAGAGAAAGAGAGAAGGGAAGGTGGAATGGAAAGGGTGAGAGAAAGAGAGAAGGGGAGGTGAAATGGAAAGGGTGAGAGAAAGAGAGAAGGGAAGGTGGAATGGAAAGGGTGAGAGAAAGAGAGAAGGGGAGGTGGAATGGAAAGGGTGATAGAAAGAGAGAAGGGAAGGTGGAATGGAAAGGGTGATAGAAAGAGAGAAGGGGAGGTGGAATGGAAAGGGTGATAGAAAGAGAGAAGGGGAGGTGGAATGGAAAGGGTGATAGAAAGAGAGAAGGGAAGGTGGAATGGAAAGGGTGATAGAAAGAGAGAAGGGAAGGTGGAATGGAAAGGGTGAGAGAAAGAGAGAAGGGGAGGTGAAATGGAAAGGGTGAGAGAAAGAGAGAAGGGAAGGTGGAATGGAAAGGGTGAGAGAAAGAGAGAAGGGAAGGTGGAATGGAAAGGGTGATAGAAAGAGAGAAGGGGAGGTGGATTGGAAAGGGTGAGAGAAAGAGAGAAGGGAAGGTGGAATGGAAAGGGTGAGAGAAAGAGAGAAGGGGAGGTGAAATGGAAAGGGTGAGAGAAAGAGAGAAGGGGAGGTGGAATGGAAAGGGTGATAGAAAGAGAGAAGGGGAGGTGGAATGGAAAGGGTGAGAGAAAGAGAGAAGGGAAGGTGGAATGGAAAGGGTGAGAGAAAGAGAGAAGGGGAGGTGGAATGGAAAGGGTGATAGAAAGACAGAAGGGGAGGTGGAATGGAAAGGGTGAGAGAAAGAGAGAAGGGGAGGTGGAATGGAAAGGGTGATAGAAAGAGAGAAGGGGAGGTGGAATGGAAAGGGTGAGAGAAAGAGAGAAGGGGAGGTGGAATGGAAAGGGTGAGAGAAAGAGAGAAGGGGAGGTGGAATGGAAAGGGTGATAGAAAGAGAGAAGGGGAGGTGGAATGGAAAGGGTGAGAGAAAGAGAGAAGGGAAGGTGGAATGGAAAGGGTGAGAGAAAGAGAGAAGGGGAGGTGGAATGAAAAGGGTGATAGAAAGAGAGAAGGGAAGGTGGAATGGAAAGGGTGATAGAAAGAGAGAAGGGAGGTGGAATGGAAATGGTGATAGAAAGAGAGAAGGGGGAGGTGGAATGGAAAGGGTGAGAGAAAGAGAGAAGGGGAGGTGGAATGGAAAAGGTGATAGAAAGAGAGAAGGGGAGGTGGAATGGAAAGGGTGAGAGAAAGAGAGAAGGGGAGGTGGAATGGAAAGGGTGAGAGAAAGAGAGAAGGGGAGGTGGAATGGAAAGGGTGAGAGAAAGAGAGAAGGGGAGGTGGAATGGAAAGGGTGATAGAAAGAGAGAAGGGGAGGTGGAATGGAAAGGGTGAGAGAAAGAGAGAAGGGGAGGTGGAATGGAAAAGGTGATAGAAAGAGAGAAGGGGAGGTGGAATGGAAAGGGTGAGAGAAAGAGAGAAGGGGAGGTGGAATGGAAAGGGTGAGAGAAAGAGAGAAGGGGAGGTGGAATGGAAAGGGTGAGAGAAAGAGAGAAGGGGAGGTGGAATGGAAAAGGTGAGAGAAAGAGAGAAGGGGAGGTGGAATGGAAAGGGAAGTAGAAGATAGGGAATAGGTAGTTATTGAGTAAGTTTGAGAATAGGAGGGAGAGAGGGGGAGGGATAGAGGGGATGGCTAAATGCGGGAGGGAGAGAAAGAGTGAGAGAGAGAGAGAGAGGTGGAGCAATTGTCTCCGTCTTGAAGTATAATGAAATGAATGAGGTGAAGGGAGAGGCGGACCATACAGAACGAGAAAGAGAGCGAGAGGGAGGGAAAGAAACAGGAATGAAGAAAGAGAAAATCGCGCATGCAGGGTATAAAGAAAGAATTTTCTCTCCCCCCCCCCCCTCTTATTTTCTCTCCTTCCCCTCCACCGAGATTTTTTCAGTAGTTTACCCCACGTCTCCAGACAAAATAAAGATCATACGTCCTACAGCATGATCTATCAAGCAATAATACTTTGGATTCATTTCACAATCATTCTAAAAGTATCTTGCAATCTTTCGTCAATTTAATACTTTGTATTGCCTGATAGCTTTATCCAATTAAAGCTAGGCTTAAGAAACCTGTCATCCCAATTAGTTTAATTGCTCCACGCCCCACCATTTGAAAGATATTTTTCTATTCTACATTTTGTCTGTAAGATTATCCCTACTAATCCTCCACGTATGAATATTACAGATATCGGTTAATCTTTTATTTTCTTCCACTGTTTTGTTTTATTCATTTTATTTTGTAAATAATTTTATATTTGATTACTACGATATTTTGTCCTCTCTCCGACTCTCTCTCTCTCTCTATCTCTCTCCCTCTCTCTTTCTGTCTCTCTCTCTCTCTCACTCTCTCTGTCTTTCTTACTCCCCCTCTCTCTCTCTTTACCTTTCTGTCTCTCTCCCTCACTCTCGCCCTCCTTCTCCCTTTCTTTCTTTGTCTTTCTTCCTCACTCCCCCTTTCTCCCTCCCTTTCTCCCCCTCTCTCTCTCTCTCTCTCTCTCTCTCGATCTCTCCTCCTCTTACATATCTTTCTCTGTCTACCTATTTATCCCTCTCTCTGGATATCTCCCTCTTACTACATGCATGTTTATGTCCTGTCTTCTTCTTTTTTTGCGTCGGTACCTCTACGCTATCTTTGCTTTTATATACTGCAGAAGAAAAGAATTGATAATAACATTAAAATAAAGATGTTCTAATCATTGGTAGATTGGGTTGATAAAACAAACTTTCTTCATTTCAAGTGCCCTTCGAGTTGAGCTCCTTGTTTGTCTAATAAATCGATTGGTTCATAAACCCGGCTAGGTAATTTAGAATATCCCCTTTCGCTGAGTCATGGGTTCAAGTACGCACCAAGATCAGTCACCAAAGATAGCTCGAATTCGGTTGATTTAATCAAAGAGAATATGAATTTTAATTTCGCAAGTAACATGCTTTTCGTCTAAGATGGTGCTAAGGATTTCGTTCACAACAATTATAACTTGTGTGTGTGTGTGATCGAAGCTTTATAGGAACAGAAACGGTTATGGGGAGTGTGGTGAAATTGAACATTTTTGTAGTATCAGTACTTGCTTGTCTCAGTAGAGCAGCGGCGCAATGGGGTGGACCCGGTGGACGAGGCACGGGGCCGTACTGGCGGGGTGCAACCACTGGTGTTGGTCCCAGGCCACCGCCGAGACGAACGGATCTGTGTTGCAAGCAAAGCGTCAGCTACGGAGGGAGTTCAGGTAATTAAGCAGTTTCATTGCTTCAATTAATGTCTTCTTTTTTCGTTGATTACGTTTATACACAATATCTTATTGGACAGAACACGTTTGGAGAGTTTGGTTTGTGTTTAAATATTAATATCGATCTGGCTGTTCGAAATTGGTATTTAAACGTTGACCCTTCTTGGGTTTTACTAGAGTTAATTTATTGTGTATAGTAATAGCCTACATTTGTCAAGTCCATCGCAAATCATTATATCATAATAAAATTAATTTAGAATAGTAATACTTGATCTATTTCCGTGTACCTAAACACTTAATAATTCAATTATGTCGATCAGTCGATTTTTGTTAGCCTTGTATCACAATCAATCTGTCACAATTAATATTAAAAGTCATACTATCATTTCTTTCCGTGTCAAAATTCCCCCTAGCCGTTGATGTGTCAACATTTTTTTTTTATATACAAAAGTTCTAACATTTATAAGATCTCAACTATATATTTCATCTTATCCTCGTCAATCCTAAATGAGATCCGAGGTGAAACTCACGTGACTTCTACTGTAATGTGTGATGTAGTTCCCATGGCAACAGGTATTTTTGCTCATGGTCCATATTACCAGGGCCCCGTCTTATAAAGAGTTGCGATTGATCCCAATCTGCAGCAAGTCCTCTAATCAATTACACATTTGCAGTTTCCTAATTATTTATATGATGTACTGTACATAGTTGCGACTGATACACTGTCGCTCATAAAGGTGGAATATTTTTTTTTTACCCCAATTTATGGAATTATTTTAAAAATAATTTAAAAATAACAGATCTAGATAATAGTATAGGCATGGGCACACGGAAGATTTTTTCATGTTGGGAACCGGGGTAAAATGCAATAAATTATTGACAATTTATTGCATTTTCTGTGTGTTTTTTGTATTTATGGAAACTGCCCCCTACCCTAGCCCCCGCTGCGTACAGTCATGATTCAGTGGCTAAGCAATGGCCTCGTTACTGGGAGCCCCCAGGATCAAAACCGTGTCGATTAGCTATACTAGTGCCCTTTTATGAGGCATTAATCCTCATTACTGTCAGTTATGACTTGAGGACGTAGGTCCCCTAGGTGATTAGCATACACGTGCTTTAGCAGTCACGCAAAATGAACACTCATAAATTATTATTCAATAAAATCTGAGAATGTTTACTAATATCTAGATCTATTAGGAATGAATCATTGTCAAAAATCATTCCATAAATTGGGGTAAAAATAATTATTCCACCATTATGACCAACAGTGTATATAGTTGCGACTGATATCAATCGCAAATAAAGTTGCGATTAAACGCAACTGTTGTTAAAACGGGGCCCTGCAGAGTTTAAGTTCACCCAAAGAAAGAATAGTTGGAGAGGGAACATTTCCTTTTCTTCTTTTTTTCCTGATCGACTATGAGCCTATAAGTTAATGAGAGGAGGCAGGCGTAGTTGTGCGGGGTGGCACGGGGGCACATACCCCCTTCCTATTACATAGCTCGTAAAGGAGACAGGGGGAGTCGGAGAGATGGGGAAAAGGGAGAGGGGAAAGACGTGAAAAAAGACAGACCTCTTCCCATATCTTCTCCCATCTTTCTCCTATATAACTACCAGCCTTGCAGATTTTTATCATGCTCATTTTAAGGTCGTTGTCCCCATGATTCCAGCCCCCCTCAATGCATTAACCCACATTACACCACTGATAGGTGTTTAAGAGGTGAAGTTCACTCAAACATCAGGGGGGAAAAGAGAAATGAAAACACCTGTGACTCCACCTCTGTCGTGATAGTTGGGAGGGGGACAGGTTTTCACAACTCTCTCAGGATATCAGACAAACCACAGGTTTCCTGTCATTTCAATTATCTCCGTCACCCTTGGCAACCCATGATGAGACAGTGTGAAAGATGAAATTATAGTTTTCAATAAGTCACTCCCAGAAGGACCTTTGCGCGGTATTTCTAAATGCCCGCGTTTCGAACATATTGAAAACACGGATTCGGGACTTTATGGAATTTCATTAAAAATTGAAATTTCAGAGATAGATATTATGAACTTACAATAAAATCATCCATCTCTCCAGTGCGAAAGTTATAATCTGCATTATTACAGAGATGCCTTAAAAGTATCAGAACGTATTTATGTCTCTGGCCACTGGATTTATTGTTTACACACGCCTTGTGCACCATCTCCACTGCCCATCTCTAGCTAGCGACGTTAGTGGTTGTACTAAACATTCAAATCAAGTCCTTAATCTTTGACAATATTGTTCTGCACAACCATGTTTGCTGCCAGTGTCAATTCGATGCTATAACATACAGTCATGGAGAGACAAAAAAACGTCTGATATGACGTTCTCATTGAATTGATATTTCATCTTCATCAACTAATTTCCGTCAAATTTATTCAGAGAAATATTTAATTTCTCTGTGAGTCTCTAAATCTTTAAACTTAGAAGTTGACTGTTCAACCCGAGAATACTCGAGCTGCCGACCACCATCTTGTCAACTAATCCCAAATTGATGTTATCCGCCTTCTGGCACTAAATGTTCCTGTCTGTGGTTCTGTACAACCAGAGGTTGATGATAATTGGGATTAAAGGCAGGCTTTACTACTTCACGAGAAGGGATTAGACCACCCAGGGAGCCAGCGAGGTCACTGTGACAGGTGGCTATCTCATTAACTCAGCTCTCATTTACCATAAGAAAAAGAGGATCATGGGGGACCAACAGGCACCAATTGGGGAAGTTTTCTATATAGAGGGAGCAAGTAGCTACAAGTAGGACAGTGTGCCTTTAAACCTTTATTTACGTCAATGTATAATACAAGATCAAAACCATTATAATCCTTTTGACGTAGGTCCACTATAGGTAATAGGGACTTTTAGAATGAGTGAACGAGAACACGACGAACGCCGACTGATCATGCGTGTCAACGTACTTAACTGCCCATGTTGGCTACAATTAGAAATCTTTTAGATTGCACTAGACGATATGCATGCAGGAAGTAACACAATAAACATCACGGACAAAGAAAGAGGACATTCCTCATTCTACCCTCAACAAAAGAACATCCCTTTACTGCTAATATGTAAATATGTGTAGAACAGGTGCATGTGACACCTGTTCTACACATTTCAGCATGTAAAGGCGCTTTATAAATGTCAATATGTATGTATGTATTGCATGTACTAGATTTAGGAAAATCAAGGTTGACGCATTCTCGATCGCCGACTGAGACCACGTGACGCAGGCGCAGTGCCTTAAAATGACGTCACACGTTGCAGTCAAAGCTCTTAACGTGCATTTCTAAAAGTCCCTAATACCACAAGGCGATCGCATACTCATGATACATCGGTATCATCCATTATTATGTATTGCCGTTTTCATAGTCATTTTCCTTCGTGACGTCATTTTGATTAACGGTTCAACTGTCAACACTGTTCTTCATACTCCATACTCATGTTTTCATCTTATGGTGGACATTGGGTGGGGGGGTGGTATAATGACAGAGGTCAGTGGCGTATCCCTAAAATTCAGTTTGAAAAGAGGAGGGCATAATCCGTCTCTGACCTACGCATCTATTCTAGACAAAAATATATAATCAGTTAGTTAAAGGTTTAGGGAGGGGAGGGAGATAGAGAGAGGGTAGAGAGTGAAACAAAGAGCGAGAAAGGGGAGAGAGAGAGGGAGATAAGGAGGGAAGGGAGAAAGAGAGAAGGGAGGAGAAGGGGCGTGAAATATAAAAATTGAGAGAGAGAAATAGGGAGAGAGAAAGATATAAAGAGAGAGAGTGAATAGAGAGAGAGAGAGAGGAGAAAGAGAGGAGACACAGAGTATGAGGAGAAAGAGAGAGAGAGTGGGGATCAGGGATGAATACAGTAAGCAGTAAAGCTATAAGAAGAGAAAAACAAAGGATAATAAAACAATGTATTTTAATTAGATCACATTTATACAGAATTATTGAACCTTAGTAAAATTACTTCGCCCTATTAACAAAGTATTTTTGTTCCTTTCATTTTCTTACTAATTGCAGTTCCGGTGCCATTGGCCAAGAACTGTAAAGACATCTTAGATTTCGGTGGAGGTCGAGACGGTGTATATACCATTTATGTATCTGACCTAGAGAGCTGTAGCAAGAGAGAGGTTTACTGCGATCAACAGAGGGATGGCGGTGGATGGACGGTAAGGATTGCGTATTGTATAGCAACGGCGTATCCAGAGTTGTTGGAAGAAGAGGGGCGAGAGTTCCCTAGAAAACATGAATTCGGGAATCCTACCAGCCCTCTCACGTATCCTAAAGTCACTTCGTTTTTTTTAATCTCTGCATTTGTTCATTCTTCATATTTGTTATATATTTATTATTTTATTTATTAATTAATTTATTTAGTTATTTATTTACTAATATATTAATTATTAGTATTTTTGGAGGGGGGTAGGGGAAAATAAATTTCAGCGGGGTGAAATAATTTTTCAGGGGACATGATATTGCTACTCCTCTTTTTCTCTTCCCATTCTCCTACCCTTTACCGAGGGGGAGTGGGGCGTGGTGACCACAAGGACTCGTCTATAAAATATTAAAAATAACACTATGAATTCTTGGTAAGGAGTAACTAGTGTATTATTGTGAAAAATTACATACTCTTTCAGTTCAAACGGTAAGTCGGTCGTACAAGTCACAGGAAG
>JAVYIG010018369.1:0-20434 GCA_035222895.1 Strongylocentrotus droebachiensis | reverse complement strand
TGGACACTTTTCGCCAATCGCAGACTCATATCGCCCATCTAGGAGACGCATATCGCCGGTGGAATGCGGCGAGACGCGTCTCTAAGACGCGTATCGCCTGGCGATATGCGTCTGTACAGACGTGAATTCGCTAAGACACATAACGCCACGACACCGGCCGGCCATACGTAAATGGCAGTGACGGTAACGATGGATTAGGAGGAAGGGGTGCATACGTGAACTGCAAGCGTATTGGGGATGATCATACTTTCATTTTAGAGTGTGCAATCTGGGTCGGAATCCAGCATAATATTTTTTTTTTAAAGAGGTTCACATAAAAACACTCATGATAAAGCCGCGCCCGGCCCCTACAACATCATTTTGGATTTTCAGATGATGGGGCGGGTGGCAGGGGTAGGGGGCAAAGTTCGCCCCACTCTTCAAGTACCCCCCCCAAAGGGCCACTTTTACTTTGTTAAGAAGTGCCCCTTCCCCTTTTTAACTCGGATAAGCGCACATTTCATCAACACATGTGCCCCCTTTCCTATCTGATAAGGGCTATTTAGAAAAATGAGGCCCTTCATAAATAAAAAGTGTCCCTTTTCATCTCTGGTAAATGACCATTTTCATATATGAGAAGTTAATTCTTTTCACTTCAGTGCTCTCTTCACCTCCGATAATTGCCCCTATTCAAATCTGAGAGATGCTCGTTTTACTTTGAAAAGTACCCCTTCCCCTCCTGATAAGTACTCTTTTCATTTATGATGGGTGCCCATTTTCACCTTTGCTAACTGCCCTTTTATTTTGAATCGTTCCCCTTTTCCTTTCTAATAAGGGACCTATCCCCTTTTCATAAATGCCCCTTTTCACCTCTGATAAATCAATTTCCGATGGATGCCCCTTTTCCGTCGACAAATGCCCATTTCCCATACTCATAAGTGCCCTATCTCATTTCTGGTGAGTGCCTCCTTTCAGGTGTAAGAAGTGCCCCGTTTGAATCTTTGATAATTACTCTTTGTACCTTGACACATGCTCCTTTTCTTTCCTAATAAGTGTCTTTATCCCTTTCGATAAGTGTCCCCTTAACCTCTCATCATCAGGCACGTAGCCACGGGGGGCACGGGGGGGGGGGGGGGGGGGGGGGGGCACGTGCCCCCCTAACTTGCTCATCATTAGTCTTGCACCTAATTTAAAGCGACTAAGAGTAATTTCCCCTAAAGCTCGCTCGCTCCCTCGCATTTATAGATGATACAATTATATGTCACTTTAAAACAAAGTTTTTTCAGTCTTCCGTGATGCTTATAACCCCATCATGATTTGGTTTTTTCCTCTTTATAAGATGTAATTTTTCACTCTGCGACCTCACAGATCTTACATTTTGTTCTCGCTCGCTTTGCTCGCTCGCAAATGAATATTCAGACAATCACACCCAGCCGAAAGTGTGATGCTTAAGCAATATCTTGTATAATATATAAAGAAAAACAAATATTGAAATCGTCCCTGATAATGGAATCACAATGAAAGGGTATATACCAATGTCTAAAAATATGTATATTTTCGCTTTGAGATTTCGCTTTGTAGGTGCCCTTTTTTGTTGGTGCTTTCCACTTTGGAAATAGCTCCGCCGCCCCTGCTTACGCATTAGCGCCAGCGTTAATTTCGCGCTTGCGCGCACAGGGGGTGTCTGTATGTGTGTGTGTGGCATGGGTGTCGATCTGTCACTGATACCTATTCATCAGGGGGGGGGGGATGATCTATTCATTCACCCCCCCCCCCCATCTGATGAATAAGTATTACGTGAGGATCGACACCCATGGTGTGTGGGGAGGGGGGGGGGGGGTTCCTCTCTAGCTCTGAAGCTGATTTTTTTTTTACCTGGATTCGTGCGTTTTGGTTTATACTTTTTTGGGGAGTCTGATTTGATTTCAAAACACCTGCAGTTAATGCGGGATGGGGTTGCAGCCTCTCTTTCCCCGAAAATTTAAAAATTACCAATATGCATTTGTTATATCTTATCTCGTATATTTTGGTGACGATTAACACTTTCACAACATATATACATAAGCTCAAATTTCCGCTCACTCGCTTCGCTCGCTCGCCAAATTATTAAACCAGGAAATAGATATTGGGGCAAGAGGCTTCAGCCCCCACTGATGGAAATGTCAAAAAAATTGCGCGCGAGCATAACTTGAAAACGGGGAATGTTGATATCGGACAAGAGATGTGACGTGAGCATGTCCCCTTTCCAAAATAATGGTGCCCGTTTGTAGGTACCAGTACACTATTAAAGTACAGTGCTTCTAATATGACCTTGTCAATATTGGTAAGTTTAAATAACGGTCTGCGCGAATTTCGAATTTCCGGCCCCCCCCCCCCCCCCCCCCCCCCTATTGGAAAATCCTGGATCCGCGCCTGAAGCCCTGTTTCTTTTCTTTCATTTGATGCACAATTTATCGTTCAAAATTCACGCGTAATTGAATTGAAACAATGGAAAATGGTGCTACCAACTAGATTTCATTTGCACGCTAAAATAGCAACTTAGAATGTTTAGGGTAGTCAACGAAATTATTTTGAAAAAAAGAAAAAGACCGCATTCTAACTCAAGGGCCCGAATTCACAAAGCGGTTTGTCGACAAACCTAGGTTTATGTGCGTCATATGACGCGTTTCGACGCGTTTCAAACCAAGGTATATCTGAACCTAGGTTTGAAACGCGTCGAAACGCGTCATATGACGCACATAAACCTAGGTTTGTCGACAAACCTTCTTCGTGAATTCCGGCCATGATGTTTATGTGATGTAAGGGCAGTTATTTTAGCTTGTATAGACAATCAAAGAAACTGTGGGATTGTCTTAGCAATGGAGAAGCAGAGTCTTGTCTCCCCTTATCCAGAGCAACACGCCTTTCTACCAACCATACAACAAATTTATCTTATAAACTCTAATGTATTCCAATAGTACATGATTTTAATAGAAACATATTTCTTTCTCTATGCTAGTGCACACATATTAAACAGAATATCTTAAGAGATAAGGAAACCATCTTCTTGGGGATGGGGGGATTTATAACATCAACATTTTAAAAAAGGAGAAAAGGAAGAATAGTGGGGGAATCGTGTCACAAAGTCATGACCAAGTTCCCTATTTGTCCAATCTTGCTTGTCACTTTATACAGTATTTCATGTCATTACGATATAATCTTTCTTATTAGTTTTAAGGTTTAAGTAAAGCAACGCTTGGAGTACCACATGGTTCCTTGTTAAAGGTAAAGACCAGTATTGGAAACGCCCTAATTTAAAAAAAAAATGAAATGGAAGCTCTTATTACCATCATGTGAAAGAATATGTTTTGACTAATACATGATGATAAATTTTTTGCCGGGAAACCGCCTACTAATTGATATATTTGGTAAATTAGTTTATCTATTGGGATGTGATAGATATAACGCATGTGTCGCGCACGTGTGTGTAATCCCATATACATCTTTCTGTGTACGGTGCTTGTAACTTTACCAAGACTGGGCCAAATTTCTTATCATTTTGATGATTCCAGAACCTTGCAGTACACACCAATACTTATATGCTAGATGATCAACCTTTTCTGATCGATTCCACAACGTTTCTTTCACAATGCAATCGCATGACTAGAACTGATCTTTATCTTTAAGTCCTCTTTTGTTCCTACTATACAAACATGATATAGTATAGTCTTAAAGTTTATTTTTTATACATTTAAGCTGATGCTACAAATTTACTTTATGGAGATTATGACCTTTCATCTTTGCAGGTTAAAATCAGTAAGGAATTATTTAAAGCCTGTTTATGGTTTAATGCCCATATGTTATCGGTCATTACCAAAAAGTGTAATTATATCATATTTCATAATCGAGAAAAACTATGCTATTCAAAAGATTTAAAAATAATATAATGATAATATTTGGGGGGAGTTGGTAACGACTCACAGTTGGAGATGTCCTATTGTAAGTAAGTGTTGGGGAGTACATATAATACAAGTCTTATTAAACTGAATTTTATTTTGAATAGGGTTATTCTCATAATTTTTTTAATACATCCTAGGATGAATATACAAAATCATATTCAGATTTAAAATCGATGACTTTAAGTGCAATTAATAATAATTAAATTAATCAAAACGTTTTTGAAGCATAACACATATGCATACTTGCATGTCTCTATTCGCTTTACAGAATAGAATACAGAAGTGGAAATGATGCACTGGGTTCATAATTGTGATATCTTACAGAGTGCTAAATATAAAAATATTTCAAATGAATTCTGAACGTTTCATAATTATGTTTCTACATTTATAAGGTATTTTGGTAAGTTTTTCCATAAAACACAGTATTAGGAGTGCATATTTATTACCATTAAACGCATAATTTCTCATGAATCTGATTTGTTTGACTTTCACACGAAGTACCACGATTACATAACCAGATTATCTGACCTCTTGCATTTACTTAAACATATAATTATATATTATCAATATGATGTTAAAGAATATCCGTCTTTGAACTGTTTAAAATCAAGATTTAAGAAAGCAATATTTAGTATTTTGTGTGACAGGTACGTGTTCTTTAAGTTTTTCTTCTTGTCCATTCTTGTTTTATGTCGTTGTCTGTCTTTTTTATTAGTGCTCGTATGTCCTAGTCCTTTTTTTAACATGCTGTTATTCATCGTTTTTTGTCTAATATGATATGTAAGTAATACATATTGACGTGGTTTTGTTTTATTATTGTTTACGACACTCTAACAGCAAGCGTTGGCTTTTTAGAGAAGTTACGACCTGTGGAGTAATAGTGAGATCAGAGGGAAAAGTCAGCGTTATAGTTTTTAAGAGTTTTAAATTGAAACTCTGCACCATTGCGACGAGATTGTATCAACATTTTCATTCCTTATTCCCTAGTTATTCATTTGGCAACTATAACAGCATCCCAAACCACCACTATACATTTTTCGACTAACTACTCAGACAGTTTTCAACTGTTTATTATGCGCTCAATTTATCTATCTTTATTATATGTCCTGTTAAATATACATGTAGGGTTATGTACATTATGTGTATATAAATATAAATATATATTATGCGATAAGCTCATTTTTGTTTGTCCACAACTGTAAAATAAAAGCGTACAAATGGATATCAAAATATATATACAAGGCGAACAGCTTTGACATATGAAATAAAATTAAAATACAAAAGAAAAATCTTCAAACAATTACAAGCGGGAATGATAAGGAAAAAATTGAAACAGGATGAAAAGAATATACATTTAATTATTGTGATGGGAGCCAACAAGATGACATTTGATTAGTCTTAACTGCATTTGCACCGAACATAATAATACATATTAAATGCAGTGTTCAATTTTTGTATAATACTAAATGAAAAATCTTATAAGGAAACAATAAATTATATAATGCTATGAATAGAGCAAAGAATATACATTTATATTTACAGAAATTAATAAAAGGAACACAAGTCAGTTTATCTCTACTTTTCGGTTTTAGCTGATTCAGGTATTTATCTATCAAATGTTTGAGTGATACTCAGTTTTTTAATAATTTTAACGGGTAAAGAACTCCACAGATTTATTTGAAAAGTAGAGAACATTTAACAGAGATTTCATCTTGATATCACACACGGAATTAGTAGTCTGCTTCGGAAAACTTCGGAAAATAAAACAAGTTGAAATGAAATATTATTGCGCGAAACTTCTGAAACCTCGAATTATCCACCAGAGGGCGTTATTTTTTTTATTTTTTTTATTAGAGATTTAATTTAAAATAAGTCATTTCATAAAAATCGATGTAAATAAGTCCATACGAATAGAGATCTTCCTTTCGTTTTCATAACATGAATAAATTATTCACAAAACAGTGAGCAAAGAAGGAGAATAATGGAATTAAATCACAAAATGTTTCTTATGATAATCACATACTGAACTTAATTACCATCATTCATGAAAAACGAAATAAGATAATAATACATATTTGTATACAATGCACCCTACGCACGCCACTCCTCGACCCCTTTTACTACTTAACCGCCGCCCCCGTAAACATTCACATTCACCCGCACCTCACAAAACATACTCAGATTCAAACGCGGACAACATTGGAACTCAAGCCAATCATCCTTACTCACAAGACCACACCAAAAACACTCCCATTTACTACGCCAAACACAACACTTATATATCCACCCAACACATAGAACACTGTACTAATACGCCATTCACGTAACAGCACCTACCCATACATCTAACCACATACCTAACATCCTAATTCCTTTAAAAAAAAAGATATATATCCATTCACATTCACATTCACAAGCTCGCACCTCACAAACATACACAGATTCACACGCGCACAACACTGGACGCATCATACCCGTTCACATTCATATTTCAGCTCTTCCCACTTTTGTCGGTGCAAATTCAACTTGCCCACCTTTACAAGAAAGTTTTTTTTTTCTTCCTCTATAAATTCCCCTATTATGTTTGTATCTTCACACTGGAAGGTACATGGCCTTGAGCCCTACAATGGAAATTACGTATTTAATAAATATGGCCAAATAATTCACACATTTAGTTCTATTCGAATTACCAGGTAGTCCCATGAATATATCTCCCAATTGCAAATCTCTTAACTCATCCAAGCCGAAATATTGAATACAGAATTGCCATAACTGTTTGACCTTCGCGCAGTTCAGAAATATGTGTAAGTAAGAGACTGTCTCTTTATAACAGAATGAATAGTAATTGTCCCCCACAACCCGAACCTCATCAATTATTCCTTTGTGTATTGGGCTCCATGTAAAAGCCTAAACTGAAATTCCCTTTGTTTTCTGATAAGAGTTGTGCTCCTTGCTCGGATAAAAAATGTACATATTTCCTTTTGTGTAAAGTTAAAATTGCTGTGACCATCCTTTACTGTTAAATTATATGATTCACGTAAACTGTTGATAAAACAGTTATAAATAGTTCTAGATTTAACTACCTGAATAGCTGTTTCCTGCCCAGCAATATTCATGTTTATATTAAAGTCTACGAAATCAATTTCTTTGAATTTAACCGAGGGGGGTAGCATTCTTCCAACTAGTTGATATTGAATGAGCAATATCGACTATCTGGAGCAATTGATTTGCATTAATTCCAAGATTTTGAAAATAAGCCAAAGGCTTTATAATATGTCCATTGTCGAAAATTTAATTTACAGTGCGTATCCCTTTATTAAATAGATCATAATCAAAAATCATTTACCTCTTATACATTATATTATGATTATTAAATATAACTGGATTGACCTCCTCTTCATACAATCTATACTTCCTCATATCCTGCCAAGCCTTTAGCATTTCTAAATAATATGGTTGTATTTTCAATGTTAATTTAGACGTGTCAAAAGTCAAAATACAGTTTCTATCCAGCATCCCTATCTCCATACAATAAATATTTCAGCAACATCAAACGTTGCGCCTTTACAAACAATTTAAAATTCATCATTTTTAACCCTCCATGAGAGTACATTATCTTTCTCTTTTTGCGTTCTTTACCTGCCCACACACACAAAAAAAAATCTAAATTAATTTTCTCCATTTCAGTAAACAACCACTGAGGAACCACTATAAGTGATGAGACATAGTTTAATTTTGATAATGCATATGTTTTTAACAATTGTATTTTAACCATAAGTGTGAGATCTCTTTGTTTCCACCATCCTAAAAGTATTTTTATTTTACTAAGTATCTATTTGAAATTCAAATCTTCTATAATATTTACATTTCGAGAGAAACAAACACCTACAATTTTTATTTGCTGAACTAGTTTTCCAAACAAGGGTATTTGAGGTCTATCACTATCTTTGCCCATCCACAAAAAGTTCGTTTTCCCTTTGTTTATCTTTAGACCACTTACTTTCTCGAATTCTTCAAAAAGATGTTTAAGCCGTTCTATAGAATTAGTATTTTTCACAAACAGGGATATATCATCTGCATACAACATTTTGTTTAATTTCATTTTTTACAAACTAAACTCCTTCAATGGTACTGTCTTTCCTTATTGCCAAAGCAGGTGTTTCTATACAAAGCAAAAACAAATATGGGCTAATAGGATCCCCCTGTCTTACTCCTCGTGTTATGTTAACATAACCAGTTGAGTACCCTCCATTCATAATACAACTAGTAATATCACTATAAGTAATACGCTAAGGCTCCGCGGGGGGCGCGACGTCTCCGCCGGCCTTTGTATTCTATTGTTTTTTAATGAGATCACCGACCGAAGTTGGTGCAGCTATCTCCTCCTGAACCCTCCCCTCGGGGTACCCGTGCCCGGTGCCGTCGTCCGCGGGAGAGTCTACTCTAGCGAATTGGCTATACTCCGCCCGAGGTCCTCCTCCGTGTCGACGTCCAGGGCGAAAACAGACGCGACATGCATAATGCATGATATGCGTGACGACAGAGATACCTCATGGATATTCAACATAACATCCGTAGACACACGACCGATGACTATCCACTCACATTAAGTTCCGTATTAAATGCACGCTGAATGGGTACGACTTACCCCGTGTTAGGTATCTTCCTATATGATATTCTCTATATAGACTGCATGCCGCCGATCACACTCATTTCTTTGCAGTTCTCAAAGAGACACACAACAAATGACCAACAACTCACATTATGTTGCGTATTAAATGCTCCATGCAAAGGGCGGGATCACCGAGAGTAAAGCGTCTTGCTATAGGGTTTGCTTTGTACTAGCTGCGCTCCACGAGCCAGAGCTGATACACGGGGCTAATTCCCGTCGACGTCCAAACTTAGAGACCTATTTCCATCATGATTGCCGCGATTTTGATATAGTTTTCGTGAATGGAGGTATGAAATCAAAGCTTATTTTGTGATTATTACGGACATGTATACTGAATTTTGATTATCATTTTCTAAAGGAAAGTTTTCAAGAGAAAACCATTGGACTGACAATTCAGTCGCAAGCTATACAGTATACATGGTGCTGCGGGCGGGGCGCTTTGACTGATTGAGCTGAGCTGCGCTCGAGTCGAAGAGTATGGGGGGCCAAGCAGGCCAATATTCGTACAACTATACAACTACACATACGTCTACCATCCATCGAACAACCCGTAAACACAACAGCGTGCGGGCCGAAGTGTCATAAATTTGTTTCTTATATTTACAGTAAATTACAAGAAAGCATTAAATAAGGTTATGAATTGTACTTTTGCATATTAATAGTTCAATATCAACCAGACAGAAGCATGTGACTTCATGCATTGCAAAACAATCAGTTGCGTAATGAGTAACATTGTTTTTTTTTTTGGGGGGGGGTGCAGAAAAAAATCTGCATCACCATGCACCATTCTTGCATGGGGGGGGGGGGGGGGGTCAGTTAGATCGCAGCGGGTTGAGTGTATATAGGCGTGGGGTCCACGGGTTTCAAGGGGCTATAAACCCCCGAAAGCTCAGGGGTTTTAGGCATTTAATTAGGGTCAGATGAGCATATTTTTAATACTTTATTCGTGACACTTGCGGGTCACTAATTGGCCTGGGGTCAATACGTAGAGTTGCGTAGTGTTGCGTACCAACTACGCTGGCCTACGTTACTATATGCTGAGGGACGGAAAGGGGTACGCAAGATGAACGAAAACAATTCAACATGTTTAATTTTTTTCGCGTACTTTCGGCGTAGAAACTTGACGCAGAAAGTACGCCTTTTTACGCAACACTGCGCTACATGCCTACCCAACAGTATGCTACCCTACACCAGATCAAAAAAGCAGTAAAAGCTTTCCACACAGTAAGCAACCATAAGTAAACCTGTACGCCAGCCTACGCATAACCTACGCAGGGACTACTTTCCCATTAATATGCAGCCTAATTTCTTCGTAGTCGGTACGCCACACTACGGAACTCTACGCAGTTCCAGTGGCTCAAAGAATAACTACTGGTACAGTTGGATTGTTTTTTTTCTTTAATATAAGGCCAAATTTTAAAAAAAACATGCTTATAGCGTCCTGTTTTTTGAAAAATGGGAAGGAGGAGGCCCTTTTTTTTTTTTTTTTTTCTTTCAAAATGGCCGCTCTGTACATTTTCCCTGACATTCGGGCTATTAGGCAATTTTCGCAAACTCATTGGGGAATTAGAATCTGCGGTTCGTGTGCAAAATCGAGAAGATACTATAGTAACAGTTGGATGACCGCTGAGGCCCTGACATCTAGAACGGGTTTTGGCCAAATCTACGGGCGTTCTCAATGACGCCCCAAGTGAATCAAGTGCCTCAATACAAACTATTTCATTCACCTGATAATAATAATAGTATTTAAATAGACAGAATCCAATCTGCATACATTAGTTGTTGCCACACTTAATACATGCATTTTGCATTCTGACTATTGCGAATCCTAGACAGGTGAATGAAATAATTTGTTTTGAGGAACTTCACAAAGACGTATGTATTGAATTTGATTACATTACGAGAATGGCCTGTTCCCTTCCACGCAATACAGCACTATATACATACACTATACAATACATCGGAAGAAACAAAACTCACCGAAGAGTCGTTCGTGTCAGGGGCGGATCTAGGGGGGGTTAGGAGGTTTAAATCCCCCCTTGGGCTGGCCAAGGTGCTTTCTACCCCCCCCCCCCCCCGAAATATTGGTTGGCACTTTTTAGAAATTGAAAACAAATTTTAGTGCTCCCTACCCCCAACTAAGCGAAATATTGGTCGGCGCGATTTTTCAAATGTCAACCCCCCCCCCCGCCCACGCCATAGAGAAAAGCTAGATCCGCCCATTAAAATTCGTCATCCTTCGTTATTAGACGACGAAATTCTCATCACCATCTTTGGTACAAGCTCGCTGATTGGCTGTTTATTCACTTGGGGCGTCATTGAGAACGCCCGTAAATTTGGTCAAAACCCGTTCTGGATTTCAGTACCTCAGCGATCACCCTGCTGTTACTATAGCAGCTTCTCGATTTTGCACACGAACCGCAGATTCTCTTTCCGCAATGAGCTTGCGAAATACCCCTAATGTTTGTCGAACTGGCAACAACTAATGTATGCAGTTTGGATTCTGTCTATTGAAATACTATTATCCTTATCAGGTGAATGAAATATTTTGTATCGAGGCACTTCACAAAGACGTATGCATTAAATTTGGTTACATTACGAAAATTGCCTAATGGCATTGCAAATGCAATACCTCCGTAGAGATACGTACGCATTCACCGAAAAGCGAAACCACGTATTGTATCGAGGACGGTCTGTTTGCGACGGCCGTAAACCTGAGTGCTCTGCTACCGCGAAGGTCTGTAAGTTGCTGAGCGAAAACTCGCTAATTTTCAAGATGGCGGACGACAATTTTTTTTTTTTTTTTTTTTAAATCAGAAATACATTTTAGCAGTGCTTTTCATTGTTTTTTTTCTTTCAAAAAAAAAAAAATCAAAAAAAATCAAAAAAAAATTCAAAAAAAAAAAAAAATAGGAGGCGGCCCCCAAAAAGGAAGCGGGCGGGGACGCTGTTTTTTTTCTTTCAAAAAAAAAAAAAAAAAAAAAAAAATAGGAGACGGCCCCCAAAGAGGTAGCGGGCGGGGACGCTGTTTTTTTAATGGCCTGAATGGCAAATAAAGTTCTTGGTGGTTTTAATTTAGACAGTCTCTATATATCTATTTACACCCCCCGCCCCCCTCTAGAATCCCGCGGATTTCCGCGGGTCCAGCTAGTCTGTGTATAATACCTTAAAGGTAATACAAAGTTTTGGGAAATTTTGAAAATTGGGTGGATAGTTAATCTTTACCATTTTGATATATTTGGATGCCCCTGTGGATGTATTATAAGCACTAAAAAAATTAGCCCCTAAAACACTTCTGTTTTCGAGAAAAATTGAATATAAAAATTTACCGGTGCTCCCGGTAAATTTTGAAAAATTTCAAATAGCGCCTATGGCCGTACAATGGTAGCTGCGACCATGAAAATCTCAGAATATGTAGTTTTGATATATAATTTCCAAACGGGAATAGTTAATCGGTCGATTTTAGTCAAGAAACATTGTTTCATAGCTAAAATAATATATTGGCCTTGAGAGGGAGCTATACAACATAAAGAGTTATTATTTATAATTTCATAACTTAAGACTCGATTTCAACCGCGACAACGATCAATGAATATTGTAGGAACGCATATGCTTCAAATATGTTAATTTTATCTAAATTCATGACCCCATACCAAAACTTTGTAATACCTTTAACCCACGAACAAAGTGATTGACCAAATCCAAATAGCTTTAGGATCTTAAATAAGAAATCATGAGAAATAGAGTCAAAAGCCTTTTCGAAGTCCACCGTGACCACATATCCAATATTTTCCTGAGAGGATTGAAATAATAAATCGTCTATCAACCTCACACCTTCTCCTATATTCCTATCTTTGACGTAACCTATTTGATAATTATGGATTGTCTCACTTAGTATTTTTCTCAATCTTTTCGCTAATTTGACAATATTTTGTAATCAACGTTTAAAGCGTGATTGGTCTATAATTTTGGATGTATAATGGATTTTTGCCTTCTTTTTCCAATAACGTAATCACACCTTACTTTTGAGAGGTTGCTAATGTTCCCCTATTATATGTTTCATTTAAAACTTCTACCAAGAGTCCCCCCAATAATGTTTAAAAAGCATAATAAAATTCTACCGTAAAACCATCATTCCCCGGGGATTTATTGAATTTCATTTCTTTTAAAACACTTAAACATTCATTACTAGTTACTCTACCTTCACAAATATCTCGATTTTCTTCGCTTAATTTAGTTTTGATTTACAAGTGCTTCACTCACTGAATACAATTTTTCATAATATGATCTAATCGTCTTCAATATATCCTTTCTCTCCTTTATAATCTGTTCATCTTGATCATATATTTCTCTTATCACACTTTTCCGTTTATTAAACTTAAGTAACTGTTCAAAATATTGTGTTTTCTGTTCTCCTTCCTGAAACCAAACGGCCCTTGATCGAATTTTTTTAACCTTGTCGAGTATAATCATTCACTTTATTCAAATTGTATTTTTGACCCTATACACCCCTCGCAGGAATCTACGAGCCTCCAGTGACCCACTCCGTCTTACATACAACATCACACGGAAACTAGTTGGAGATAGGACTTTCACTATAACTGCATCTAAATATTGGAATAGACTACCTTTAATACTCAGGCAATCACCATCTGTCTCTTCATTCAAAAAGGGACTTAAAACATTTCTTCTTTGTAATCCAGATTTTTAGGATTCTGTAAGTTTTCATTTTCATTTTTTGTACGATTCTTCTTGTTTTAAGCGCTTTGGGCCGCTCTAGGAAAAGCGCAGTATATAAATAATAATAATAATAATAATAATAATAATTACATGAATCTAAGGGGTCACCCTTTTTAAAAATCGGAACAACTTTTGCAAGTTTCATGACGTCGGGAACCGCACCCTGGGACATGGAAACATTTTCGTGTATAATATTTTTCAATAAAAAGTTACTGACTTCATTATGACCCGCACTTCTTTTTTCTTTGAAATTGTTAACAAGTTTTAGAATCTCAGATGAGTTGGTTGGACTAAAAAATATAGAATTCTGAATTTTGTTCTTCAAAAAAGAATGAAAGGGTCTTTCGACAACAGGAATTTTCTTGGCAAGATTGGGTCTTTGAGAAGTAATCATTAATGTGATTAGCAATAGATTCTTCATCATGATGGTCTTATTACCCTCTCGGATTTGTTTTATGTTTTTTTCCACTTTTTATTCAATGTCTTATTAATAACTCCCCATGTTTCCTTAATGTTGGATTTCTTTTCTTCAAACTGGATACAATAATATCTCTGTTTCTCTAATCGCAGAATCTTTGTCAATGTGTTTTTATATTTAACATATTTGTCACGAAGTTTTGGTTTGGGATTCGCACGAAATGTATAATACAGGTTATTTTTCCTATTAATTGATCTTAATAAAGATTTGGAGACCCAAGGGTTACGTGGTTCATGTCTATCTCTCGAGGAATACATTCGTCAAGAGCTTTTTTAGAACGTGGATAAAATTGTTGTAAGACACATTTACATCCGTATGAGCCAAAACTTCTGCCCAATCAATCGATCCCAGCGTTCCCTTTAATTTAGCAAATTTTGGAGGCTGTAAATTTCCTTACTATTTTTGAGGGGGGAGGTGATTCAGCAAGATTAAATCAACTTTACATTTTGCAATAAACTGGACAGTGATGCGATATGTCAGACAATACGATGCCAGATTCAGTTTGTAAATGATCAACATTTACAAATATATTATCGATGAGAGTACACGACTGAGTGGATAACCGCGTGGGTTTTGATATTACTGGAACAAAATAATATGAAAGCAAGGTATCCAGAAAATCATGAGAGAACTGATTATCATTATATTTTAACAAATCAACGTTAAAATCTCCCATAATAATGCAATGTTTATTTTGAAGAAGGGGGTGAAGAAGTAAATGCTGCATTTCAACTAAGAATTCGTTGTGATTGGAAGAAGGGGGCGATAAATAGTACCAACTACGATATTTTTCTTGTTTTGTAAGACTATTTCGATAAATACCACTTCCATTGCCAGATTCATTGTGTTTATATCAGAAAGTACTGTAAAATTCAGATGGTCTGGAACATACATTGCAACGCCCCAACCTCTTTTATTCGTACGGTTATTAAATATGAGGTTATTAAATATTGAGAAAGAGACAAAAGGGAGTGAGGCTGGTCCTGCAACCATGTTTCCTTGAGACCGATAATAAAGTTACACAGATCAATATTGTCCAGCAATAAAGTCAATTGCTCAAAAATTTTGTTCAGGCTACGAATATTCAGGTTCAAGAAATTTAAATCACATTTTAATGTGCTTTTAACATTTTGAATAAACTGGTTTTGAGTATGGTATTGAGATTCTCTTACATAATGAATAACATTAGGATCAAACTGAAATAACATTTCATCGAATTTACTATTGAGGATATCTAAAATACATTTCTCAAATCGTTCGTCAGATGAGGAAGTTGAATCAACATTATGCAAACTGTGAAATAATATGTCTAAATCAATATCACTTGTTTCAGCAAAAGGTAAGTCAGTCATCATTACGTTCACAAGAACTTAGGAATATCAATACATTGCAAATAGAGTTAGTAACTAAACACAGCTGGCTAACTGCATAACACATAATAACTACAAACAACAGACATGGGAGGGAAAACAAAGAAAATGAAATTTATTTTGTCGTCCATTTGTGGACTACATGGTGCATCCTGAAAATAGGTAGCGATTTCAGTTTTGGTTTAACCTGCTTAGGTCCTGAATTCAAAGTAGAAGAAAAGCAGGAGAAAGTACAAATCAAGGTTGATTTGTTAACATAAATTTAAGTTAATTAACATATTAAATGAATATAAAAAGAGATGGAGGAAAGAAAAAGAGGGAGAGAGAGGGGGGGGGCGAGTCTTTCTCTTCACAGAGGAGGAGACCTCTCGGTGCTTTATTTAAACATATAAGGAAAGACGTGATAACGTGATACTTTAGACTTGTACATCCAGAACATAAAAGTAGACATTCAAAGAAAATCACAAATATGTCAACTAATGTATCACTAGAAAACTGGTAAGCTAACAGATGGCCATCGTACAAGTTTTAGGTCAATAAGCCAGTTCGTAAATAGCTTCGGAACGCACGACCCCCAAATATCCACAGATCTTTTACACTATGGATACGTCCCACTTGTGCATTTTAGAAGAATCACTTTCGAAGTGATGGAGGTGCTTAATGAATACCTTTTGTTTGCCCCTTTGAGAAGAATACTTCCACCTGTGCAGGTGCGTACGCAGGGGGGGGGGGTGGGGGGGGGGGGGTTTGGGGGTGAAACCCCCCTAAAGTTTTTGTAATGTGTATGTTTTTCGGGGAAAACCCCCATTTGAGTTGTGATTTTATTTTTATTTTTTAAATGATAATAATTATTTTAAATATCCTAATGGATGACCTAAACAAGATGGCCTAACCCCCCCCCACCCCCCCCCCCCCTCCCTAACGGAACGGAATACCGACCGGTCGAATTTGCAAATTTCGGGACCAAAAATAAATAAATATATATATCCTCTTCCCCCTCTTCAGGTGCTATGCCGGGGCTGTATTTAAGCGTTTTTATGCCTCCGCCACCGAAGGTGGTGCCGGAGGCATCATGTTTTCGGGTTGTCCGTCCGTACGTCCGTCCGTCCGTACGTCCGTCCGTCCGTCCGTTTGACCGTTATCACAATATCTCAAGAACCATTTAAGATTTAAACTTAAGACTCGGGAATAGTATTTATCACCATAGGAAGACGATCTGATTAGATTTTGGAGTACGTAGGTCAAAGGTCACAGGTCACAGAGGTCAACTTATGAAATTCCTTGTATTGAGTTTGTTAGCGCGATATCTCAAGAACCATTTGAGATTTAAACTTCAAACTTAAGTATAGTATGTATCACCATAGGAAGACGATCTGATTAGATTTTTGGAGCACGTATGTCAAAGGTCAAGGGTCACAGAGGTCAACTTATGAAATTCCATACATTGAGATTGTTATCATGATATCTCAAGAACCACTGGAGATGTAAAAACTTCAAACTTAAGGATAGTATGTATCACCATAGGAAGACGATCTGATTAGATTTTGGAGCACGTAGGTCAAAGGTCAAGGGTCACAGAGGTCAACTTATGAAATTCCATACATTGAGATTGTTATCATAATATCTCAAGAACCACTGGAGATTTAAACTTCAAACTTAATGATAGTGTGTATCACCATAGGAAGACAATCTGATTAGATTTTGGAGCACGTAGGTCAAAGGTCAAAGGCCACAGCGCACATTATGAATGCAAAAACAGCTTGTGATCGCGTTATCTCAAGAACCGATTGATGGATTCATGCCAAAATTAGGTCATGTTTGTTACTTGCAGAGCCAATGAACTGAGTAGATTCTTGGTTCATAAGGTCAAAGGTCAAAGGTCATGGGCCCATTATGTATGCAAAAATAGCTTGTGAACGCATTCTCATTAGAACTGACAGATGGATTACTATTTAACTCAGAACATCTTGCAGAGCCAATGAACTGAGTAGATTTTATGGTCATGAGGTCAAAGATCAAAGGGTCATATATGTATATGAGAAATTGCTTGTAATCACAATATTCTGAGAACCTGTCAATGGATTTACCATTGAACGTGAATTCAATTTTTTTTTTCTGTTTTGGTTTGTAAAATTGCTCTATAACGGAGGCATCATTTTCGACTGCGCGCAGTCGAATTCATCTAGTTTAATTTATATTAATCATTACTTCGAATGTTTCCAAGCATTGAATTTGATAACCTTGTCGAATCAAAGTTTTAACTTTGCAATAATGAAAATAAAGTTACTTTTTAAAATCAATGAATATATACTTAAAATAAATTACAGGCTGGAATCAATTACATGGTACATGTGCATGTTTGTGAGCACAAAATAATACCCAAGTCTCCCCCCCCCCCCCCCAGCTCACAGACATCCCCGGCAGACATCCAAGTCAAACAAAGCACCTGGAATTCAATGTCGATTACCGAGGAATGTCATTGACCATGTTGACGAACCAGAAATATTTGAGATTCGTAGGGGGCGGTCATACAATGAACTGTAAATGCCATTATACATGTTTAATAACATCATAATAATCGTGAACTCGATTATCAGGTAAGAAGGCTACATTAGAAAAAATGGTTTCTTTCCCTTTTCCTTCCCTTAATAAGGAAGTTTATGCTGTTTAATTATATTAATGCATATAAAACAAGAGTAAAGAAAAACATAGTAACATCAGCATCAATAAGCAATTTCCAAACTTGACTCGAAAACAAAAGACTAGAAGTAAACGATTTACTCTCCTCAAAATCTGGAGTTATATTTCCAGTGCCAAAGTCCTTTCAGACATTGCTAGATTATCTTACAAATGCAAAAAAAATAAAGTAACATTCAAGCATATCTGTAATGTTTGCTTCTTACTGGACTGTAATAGTTACACTTTTAGTTCTGATTTGAACAGATAGCATAAAATGTAATTATACTCATGCATAATAAATTAACAACAGAAATAAACAGCTTATGAAAGTCTATAGTATTCTTGATCAGTGGAGTCCATCCTGTTCCTTTCTGTATAGTTTGATTTACCATGAGGAACAACAGCATCAATACGCAATTTCCAAACTTGACTTGAAAACAAAAGAATAGAAATGAAAGATTTCCTCTCATTCAAATCTGAAGTTACTTTTCAGTGCCCAAAGTCCATTCAGATAGAGCTAGTTTATCTTAAAAATGCAGAAAAATCAAATAACAGAACATTCAAGCATTTCTTTAAAGTTTGCTTCTTACTGGACTGTAATAGTTACACTTTCAGTTTTAAATTGAACAGATAGCATATCATTTTTGTATACTTATGGATAGCAAATTAACAACAGAAATAAACAGCTTATGGAGTTTCTATAGCACTCTTAATCAGTGGAGTTCATTTTGTTCCTTTCTGTATAGTTTGATTTAGCATGAGAAACAACAGCATCAATAAGCAATTTTCCAAACTTGACTTGAAAAAAAAAAGAATAGAAATGAAAGATTTCCTCTCATTCAAATCTGGAGTTACTTTCCAGTGCCCAAAGTTCTTTAAGACAATACTAGATTATCTTACAAATGCAAAAAAAAAAGAATAACATTAAATTATTAGAGAAAGAAGACGATTCGTTGTACCGTTCTCGACTTTTAATCCTTTATAATAATAATAATACTCAGTTTTTATATAGCGCAAATTACAATTCAGTCTCTAAGCGCTTTGGAAATAGAAGAAAATCAAGAAGTGAGTACAGAAGAAATGAAATAATAAGAACATGCTAGCATGATAAATATCAAAACTGGAAACTACATGTATAATGCATTGTATTGTATAAAGAATCGGTACGAAATTACGTTTGAAAAAGGTAAGACTTTAACAGAGGCTTAAATAGATCAAGAGAAGAACATTCTTTGATATTACTAGGTAGTTTGTTCCATAGTATGAGGGACTGCATGTTGAAATGCTCTATGCCCATATGATATTGTAGATACCTTAAGGGGGGAAACAACTGTCTGGAACTAGAACGAAGCTGCCTAATTGGATGATACTCATTGAGAAGCTGTCGTAAGTAAAGAGGAGCCAATTATGCTGAAATTTGAATGCTATTACTGACTTGTCTGAATTCAGTTCCCCCCACCCCGAGCGCAAAGCGCGGAAGCTTTGACGTTTCATTAAATTATTGGAGAAAGCAGACGATTCGTTGTAACCTTCCTCGACTGTTAATCCTTGGCAAAATTCAGTTCCCCCCCCCCCCCCCCCCTCCCGCGCGAAGCGCGGAAGCTTTGACATTATATTAAATTATTATTGAAAGAAGACAATTCGTTGTACCGTTCTCGACTCTTAATCCTTATCTGAATTCTGTTTCCCCCCTCCCGCACAAAGCACGAAAGCTTTGACTTTCCTTAAATTATTAGAGAAAGAAGACGATTCGTTGTACCGTTCTCGACTCTTGATTCTTGTCTGAATTCAATTTACCCTCTCCCGCGCGAAGCGTGGAAGCTTTGACCTTTCATTAAATTATTAAAGAAAGAAGTCGATTCGTTGAACCCTTCTAGACTTTTAATTCTTGTCTGAATTCAGTTCCCCCCCCCCTCCCTCGCAAAGCGCGGGACCTTTGGTGGACGTTTCATTAAATTATTTGAGAAAGAAGACGATTCGTTGAACCATAATTCTCGTCTCGTAATCCTAGTCTGATTTCAGTTTCTCTTCTTCCGCGTTTCGCGCGCAAGCTTTGACGTTTCCATAAATTATTAGAGAAAGCAGACGATTCGTTGTACCTTTCTAGACTCTTAATTCAGTTCCTCCCTTTCCTCCCCCCCCCCCTTCCGCGCGAAGCGCGGGGAGCTTTGACGTTTCATTAAATTATTAGAGAAAGAAGACTATTCGTTGTACCGTTCCCAACTCTTAATCTTTGTCTGAATTCAGTTTCCACGAAAATGTTAAACTAAAATTTCGAGAAAATACAATATACTCGAAGTCGTCACAGCGGGAAAAAAAAATTGTTAGGGGAAAACAAAATTGCCGGTCGACCGACATTATGAATCTCACCGACTTCAAACTTCTGCATTGATATAGTACACGAGGATCGAGCAAGAATATCGACACAGCTGACCGACACAGCAAGATATCTATGCGTATCTTTCTTGCTCCCCTCGACGAGGACGACTCCACCAAACAACTCCCTCTCGCTCCTCTCTCTCTCTCCTCTCTTCCTCCTCATCCCCCATTTCATGCCTCTCCTTCCTCTTTTTCTTTT
>JAVYIG010018368.1:0-20448 GCA_035222895.1 Strongylocentrotus droebachiensis | reverse complement strand
GATTACAACAAATTGTGACAAAAGATTACCATCACTATGAACATGATGGACAAAGAAAGAGGACAAAATATACAGTTCCTCAGGTAGACAAAGGAACATACCTTCACTGCTATTATGTAACAAATGTGTAGAACAGGTGTCACATGCATATTCACCTGTTCTACACATTTCTACATACATGTAATAGCAGTGAAGGGATGTTCCTTTGTCTACCTGCGGAACTGTATATTTTGTCCTCTTTCTTTGTCCGTCATATTCATAGTGCATGTTACCATGAGTGTTTATTATGACAGTGTTCTTTAAAACAAGGTTCTGCTAATATATTTTAACAATGAAAAAATTTGCTTTTCGTCATCAGGTGTGAGACCTCCTCTACTACCGGTAATTTCAGATAGTCGAGTACAACAGCTTGATGATGATTTCTCTTCACAAGCGAAGCGAGGAGCTCGTCTGGATTCATCTGAAAGTGAGAGTTTAACAAGTAGGTGTGGCCCTTGTAACTATGCCAACGATGGAACTTCTGGTCAAGAACAAAGTGTCCCTGAAAGAGAGACATCGGACGAGGGGCTTTCACATCATGTATATGGACAAATGGATAGAGAAAGGACAAAAGAATGTGACGAGAAGTGTGAAGAGACTTTAATTGAAGGCGTCGGACAATCTTCTGCTCCGACTCCAGCCACCCCTCAAACCTCCAAGACAAAGGCCAGTCCGAGCAATCAGGAAGACCAGGAAACGGTACACTTATTCAGTTACATTTATTTACTAAGTTTTTGAAATTTGTACACGAGCACATTGATGTTTTTCTGCATGCAAACACTGAAATTGATGCATTTAAAAGACATCTCAAAGTCATTATGCCTCCGCCACGAAGTGGCCGGAGGCATTATGTTTTCGGGTTGTCCGTCCGTACATCCGTACAACTGTACGTATGTCCCGTACTCATTATCGCGTTATCTCAAGAACTGACTAATGGATACTCACCAAACTTGGATAATGTATGTATCTTGGGGTGACGATGAACTGATTAGATTTTGGGGTCATGAGGTCAAAGGTCATATATCCAAAAATAGATGGTTATCGCATCATCTCAAGAACAGATTGATGGATTCTCACCAAACTTGGTTCATGTATGTCCCTTGTGCCAATGGTCTGATTAGATTTTGGGGTCATGAGGTCAAAGGTCACATGGTTCATTATATATATGCAAAAATAGCCCATCGTATTATCTCAAGAACTGATCAATGGATTCTCACCAAGCTTGGCTCACATACGTATGTATGTATCTTGGAGTGCCAATGAACTAGTAGAATATAGAGTCATGAGGTTCAAAGGTCACAGCTCTTAAATCACATGTGATATAAAAATAGCATAACGGTGGAGGCATCATTTCGACCGTGCAGTCAAGATCCATCTAGTTTTCATATGCACTGTATGAAATGTGCATAAACTTCAGTTAACTCAAGTTCTGTACAGAATATTCAACTCTTGCACTTATAAATTCATCCGAACTATTGTACAGGGTGCCCGAAAAAGAGTGCTGCAAAACTGACTCTTAAAGGGATAACAGTCAAGTGTCTAAATCCACGAAATGTACTTGGAGCTTCCTCATTTCTCTTCTACCGTATCTTATAGCTTATCATAAAAGAGGAATAATGTCGGGTTAGATTTTTTCAAACGTCCCTTGAGTATGAAGATAACTATCATTAACAATCGTTTAGCTCAAGCGTTTATAAATGCTTTTAATTCTACACACTGTTCTACGTAAATTAGTTGTAAAACCCGACTTAAGTTTTTTGCTTTTTTAACCAGGAAAGCAGTGCTCTTTTTCAATGAAACTTTCACAGACAATTCCCACATATCTACGAATGATTTTAGTATAGGAATTACGTCTCAGGTGTCATTTTCAGCAAAGTCAAACACTTGGGTGTTATCCCTTTAATTACAAAGACCTGAATGATGCATAAAATTATTGTTTATAGTATTTGAAAGAAAAACACTTCAAATTAATTTACCACCAAAATCATCAATTTTCATGAGATTTTTTTTCTTTTAATCTATGGTAATTTTTCATTGAAAAATTGCGATTTGCAAATTTGTCTCCTTTCCAAGGGAAATTAGACTTAAGGAACAGAAATGGCTGGGCTAGCCTATAGAAAAGGAAGATAAAGAGTGAATACTACTGTTTGTAACACCATTTGCAAAGTTACATAATAAATGCCTATGTAGTATTCAGTTTTTGTCTTCATTTTCTATAGGCTTGTAAAGGCATTTCTATTGGAAGCTTACTGTTTCTCATTTAAGCATGATTTCACTGGGAAAGACACAAATTTTGCAAATCACAACTTTTCAGTAGAATAACCATAGAATAAAAAAATCTTTATGAAAATTGATGATAGTGGTGCCAAATAAAAATTGAAGTGTAATTCATTCAGTCATTCATGTCTTTGTATTAAATTAAGAGTTGGTTTTGCAGCACTCTTTCTGGGCTACCCTGTATATTCCTGTACATGCAACAATTAGAAAACCACATTATAATTTACCAAATTTAGAAGAGCTCAACCAGAAATGTTCCATTTATCTCTATATTCCAAGACAAATACTTAATAGAAAATTCTGATTCAGACATAGTCAACTCTGCCCAAGTCAAATTTCTTGGGACTGAAGAAAATGCTTTGACGTAGCGAAATTCGACTTATAAGGGGCCACAAACAATAAAAGCATGGGAGCCAGTAAACTTAAGACCTCCGACTTGGCGTTTTTCGACTTATGCGACATTGACTTGTGCAGAGTTGACTGTATTTACAGGTTGAAGCCTTGGATACCGTCAAAAATGACATAGTCTAATAACATTGTCATGGTGATGTCGAATCTACAAAAATAAAATTTACGAATAAAATATCTAAACTGATTGGTTTGCTGTTGTAATATTTGCTATTTTTGCAGAAACTGTTGGTGAATGATCCATCGGATCCAAATCGATATGCGCACATAAGAGTATCCAGGGTGGGCTACAGGACGATGGTCCACAAAGCCTCAAGGGCCAAAGATGGTGCGAAGAAACTGATGAACGATGCACTGGACCTCGTGTTTTCAAGAGAACAGCTTGCTGCATCCAGTGGGATGGGACTGAGGAAGGAGAAAGATGCTGGAGCCACAGGACCACACCCACTGGATGCAGTGAAAATAGCTGCAATTCTTGGTGAGCAATAGTGTCTCATTAATCCAATATGCCAAAGTGATGCAATCTGAAGGTGCATTACACAATGACCTTAGGGTGTGTATGTGATCCCAGCATCTGGCTACCAAATCATGTAAATTATCACATTGTTTCATATTTCCTGTCAGTTTGTTTTAAAATGTTAATAATTTTATCCTGTTGCTTTGCACACTTTCTCTTGATGTTGATCACTGACTGGGAAATCAACAATACGGGTGAAAACCGTGTCCCCATAATGGCAAAACAAAAATGAGTCACTGAAATCTTTTCAAGCCCCTCCCCCCCCCCCCCCCCCAAAAAAAAAAAAAATCCCATAATGTGAAGTATAAAATGTAATTCAATAGGTGTATAGTGAGATTTTGCGAATGGCCTCAAAAATATGCAATTGTCAACTAAGATTCCCCAGCAGCTTTCTCCTATCAGAATCAAGTTACTTTACACTGTTAGATATTGTGTATGTGTAATATATTTAAACATACATTTGTGGTTCAAATGACACAATTATGAAGAGTTTTTATGATATTTTGCGACACAACGTGATTATTTCACTCTTTTTATGTCTTGCAGACTTCACAAAATCCTTCAGTAAGAGCCAAGGCTGGGCGCTTCTATGGACAAGGAGCTCCGGAGGATTGTCACCAACAAAGTGACTAATGCTCGAAGGAAGTGAAACGGAAACTATCTATCTATCTATGTATCTTCTCCCATTTATCTTTCATTTCTCTCTATCTCTTTCCATTCTGGTGCACTCCTGCAGTTTTAGTCAGCTCCAGCTTTTAATGTTCCCTTCTCAGTTGCTTTTATGCTTCCATAATGGATAGCCAGAAAGACATTTAAAGCTAGCAAAGACATTTAAAGCTAGCAAAGTAGTTTTGTAGTTTTGACATAGCTCCACTGTTGGTACTTCATTTTAATTGGTTCTTGGGAAGTCATTACCTTTGTCTATTGCAGAATATAGTACACCTGTTTTCAGATGATTGAAAGCTCGATGTCATATCCAGAATGTGCTTTAGAGATTTCTTTTCAACTGGAGGTTGGTAAGTTTGAGATTATTTTCAACAAATTTTAGAAAAATCTGTTACTATATGGATTTTTTGTAATTCCTTTTTGTACGTACACGAGTATGATGCATGTTTGTACTGAGCTTGCATGCGAAGACATGTTTTGCCCTCGCATGTGTGATTGATGCACGATCCGATCTTTGAACAGGGCATCTTGCCTGTTCGGATAAAGAGGAGCTAGACTGATAATCTAGCCGCAGCTCGATTCTAGTCTCTCCGCGCCAGTTGTTTTTTTGCGGATCGGCTACATGCGTACATTTGTTGACATTAGGGACTTTTACATTTGCACGTCGACAGCTTTGACTGCAACGTGTGACGTCATTTTAAGGCACTGCGCATGCGTCACGTCGTCTCAGACGGCGATCGAGAATGCGTCAACCTTGATTTTCCTAAATCTAGTACGGTACTAGTATATGCCGCATGCGCATAAAATATTCAGTTCCTCAGGTAGACAAAGGAACATCCCTACCCTGCTTTTAGTTCAAAATGTGTAGAACAGGTGTCACATGCATATTCACCTGTTCTACACATTTTTACATAATAGCAGTGAAGGGATGTTCTACCACAGCAATAAACCATTTTCGTAATGTAACCAAATTTGATGCATAAGTCTTTGTAAAGTGCCTCAATTCAAATTATTTTATTCACCTGATAAGAATAATAGTATTTCAATAGACAGAATCCGAACTGCATACATTAGTTGTTGCCAGGTTGGACAAACATTGTGGCTTGACCTACTGAGCAACTCTTAATATATGCAGTTGCATTCTGACTATTGAAATACTATTATTCCTATCAGGTAAATGAAATAATTTGTATTGAAGCACTTCACAAAGACGTATGCATTAAATTTGGTTACATTACGAAACTGGCCTATTGTTGAGGGTAGAATGAGGAACTGTATATTTTGTCCTCTTTCTTTGTCCGCATGTTCATAGTGTTACTTCCTGCATGCATGTATATCGCCGAGTGCAATCTAAAAAAAATTATAATTGTAGTTAACATGGGCAGTTGAGTACGTTGACACGCATGATCAGTCGGCGTTCGTCGTGTCCTCGTCCAGTCAATCTAAAAGTCCCTATTGTTGCTGCGCTGCGCTCGCTGCTGGTGTTACTGTGACCAGCGCCAGCCCGCTCACTCCCCGCACATTGTGGGAGCGCCCTCGCCCTGGTACGCGGTACCGCGGGGCTGGCTGCTGGTGTTATAAACATGCTCGCTTTCGCGACAACATTTCTTCAAAGAAGGAGCTTAAATTTCTGGATTCTATCTGGATCTCACTCTTCGTTTTTATCAACATTTGTGAAAGTTTGAAACCTGGCATCAAAATCAAAATCAAGGAAACAAATTTTTCCGACCGGAATATATAATCTTGAAGTTGAAAGTCAAAGTCACAATGGCCTATGCAGCATATGTTATCCGACATTCACTGTACATTATTCGACAGTTGCAGCAGTACAGGTTCATGATCGTTAAGCCTATTAACGCGTGATTATTAAAAGGTGAGCGAATTTTCGCAAAATACGTTTTTTAATGAAAAAATACGATTTTTTCCTCCTAAGAATACTTTTTTTGGTTGATGAAGGTTGGCATCTCTGAATTACAATACAAAAATACTTTTACAGTTGTAGTAGAAGTTAAGCAAAAATTACTGCAACATCTTTTGATGATAAGTTATCGATAGAACCTTTATTTACAACACAAGTTGACAACAGTTGCTGGATAAAGAGTGTCCAAATTAGTTTAAGGAGCAATATACATGTATGTACAACCTGTAAATTTGTATGAAACAAATACATTTCACATTAATTTATATAGATGTTTATGATTCTTGCTTTGTGTTGGTGGTGAACATGTGTGAATAGAGGCATAATGGAATGTGAGCACTGATACATCTGAAACAAACAAAAGTGACACACTGAGACATGCACACATACACAAGGTGACGTTTTCCATTGTTTGATATTGGATCGGTTGGTTTAAATGTTATTTGTATGAGGAATATATAAGGAAATCACCATTCCTGGTAAGAAGCTCAACCAACATTGCAGGGATCAGAGCAGTCAACTGAAGAACAAGCAACAAGAGCTGATGTGCCAAAGAAGGTTACCACTGCACTGGACAGCCGTGGCTTGATTACTTTAACCCATTGCAGACGAGCTGATTTTGCTATAACCACATTTACCATAGACCCCAGCCCAAGTATACTCGGTACTCATCTTCAATGATTTAAAGTGGTTTTGTACTTACATGCTAAGCAGTCGCTGATGACTGCTTATATATAGAGCTTCGATAAAAGCAGTTGGTAACGAAGGTTTGTCCAATAAGCAGTCGAGAATAAGCAGTTCCTGAGGAAGGCTTAGCTAATTTGCATATTAACTTTGCTGTGGGAAGGCTTAGCGACTGCTTATAAGCCTTCGAGGACACTGGAAGGCTTATAGAGCTTCAAATGTAAGCAGTCGAAGGCTTTATTTAGAGCTTCAAAAACAAGCAGTCGAAGGCTTATTTTAGAGCTTCAAAAACAAGCAGTCGAAGGCTTATTTTAGAGCTTCGAAAATAAGCATTCGAAGGCTTATTTAGAGCTTCAGAATAAGCATTCGGTAGCTAATTTGCATATTAACTTTGCAGTGGGAAGGCTTAACGACTGCTTATAAGCCTTCGAAGGCTTAAGAAGACTATTGACACATATATTGTGGATGAAGAGCTGTGAAGGCTTATTTTGACTGCTTAACCGACTGCTTAAGGACTGCTTACCGAAGGCCTTCAGTTTGGTAAGGGTAATCGTGCCGATAGGGGGATGACGCCACAGCCATCAGGTGAGGGAGGTTAGTGTCATGGTCATTCAGCCTAAGTCCTAACAAAATAAAGATGTTGTATTGCCCTTTTCGACTGACCCAAAAATCTTGAAATCTCTGGTCGGCTTAAAAAAATAAAAAATAGAAAAAAAACGTTTTTTAGAAGAAAAAAATGTATTTAACCATTAAAAACTGAGAATATCAAAAGATTTCTGACCGACCGACCCATGTTTTGGCACCTAAAGGGCAATACATCATCATCATCATCATCAACTTCAGGTGGCACTATAAAGTGCTGCTGTGGTCTTCACGAGAGCACGCCATGCAACTCTTTCACCTGCCATGTGTGTTGCACCTTTCATTCCTTGATGTCCAGACACCTTCTTGATATCATCAGTCCAAGATATTGGTGGACGACCTCTACCCCATTTTCCTTCGACTGCTCCTTGCAGTATTTGCTTTTACAATTTTTGTTTAGTCTTTGTCCAACAAAATGGAGTAAACTGCCTCACAAAAAAAATTGTGCAGTAATTAATCTTACAGCGGGATTTGTAATTTTGTATCATATTATTGTAGAATGAAGATACAATTACAGGCCTTTGTTCAGTTGACCTACATTCTTCAACACCCAGCTTGCCAAGTTGACATTTTGTGTATATAAATGGTTTTAAAACTCTTCTTCTGGGACAGAAGATTACAATGTTACTATGAGTGTTTATTATGACAGTGTTCTTTAAAACGAGGTTCTGCTAATATATTTATTTTAACAATGAACAAATTTGCTTTTCGTTATCAGGTGTGAGCCGGCCTCTACTACCAGTAATTTCAGATGGTCAAGTACAACCGCCGAACCAGGGGCTTTCACAAGTATATGGACAGATGGATACAGAAAGGACTCAAGGATGTGACAAGAAGTATGAAGAGACTTTAATTGAAGGCATTGGACAATCTTCCCAGTTTGGAGGTACCAAGCAAAATTTAGCCAAACCCATGCTCACCCACATTGCAGGGGAGCCGTACATCTGGCAGTGTCCATTTTGTAACAAAGAATTCTCCAATGTACACGACGTTGAGTCACACACTTGTCTAATGAGACCCACAAGAGAAATGATTTATAAATGTTCTTTGTGTAACAAGAAATTTACCCAAAGTAATCATCTTTTGAGACACGCGACTGACGCGAGGAACCACAAAGGAATGAAATCGTTGTACCAGTGTAGTCTCTGTAACCAAAGATTTTTCTATTTAAGCTCTCTATTGAAACATGTGAAACCTCACTCCCAAAGATATTCTTGTCTTGTATGTGATTTAAGATTTTCCTCTGAGAAGCATTTGTCGATGCATACATGGTCCCACAGAAAAAATGAACCCTGTGAGTGTGCTGTATGCAAGAAAACGTTCCCCGATGCAATGAGTCTGGCATACCACAGAAGAACACATGTAGGAAGAAATCCATACCAGCATTCAGCTTGCGATTTAAGATTTTCTGATGAGAAAAGGCCAACTACATGTAGAGTTACTCGATACGAGAGAAATCAGACAGGAAAAGGGCTTTTTGAGTGCCATATTTGCAACAAAATATATCTGTATGAGGGTGCGTTGACATCACATATGAAAACTCATACCAGTAAAAAACTTATGTGTTCTGTGTGTGGCGAATTGTTTCACGACAACTTTGATTTGTCATTGCATATGAGGTCCCACACAGGGGAAAAGCCCTATCAGTGTTCTGTTTGTAGTGAAAGATTTTCCAAGGCGAATAGTCTCTTGATCCACATGAAAAGCCACCCAGCGGAAACCCCTACCAATGTTTGGTTTGTACCGTAACAGGGTGTGGTTTGTACCGTAACAGGGTGCGGTTTGTACCGTAACAGGGTGCGGTTTGTACCGTAACAGGGTGCGGTTTGAACCGTAACAGGGTGCGGTTTGTACCGTAACAGGGTGTGGTTTGTACCGTAACAGGGTGTGGTTTGTACCGTAACAGGGTGTTCTACAGTAGGTTCTCACATGCGCTGTATACGTGTGTCTAATCTCAAAAAGAAAATCATCAATTCATGTTTTCCTTAGTGCCTTCTCCCTAAGGGCACTACTAAAAATGTGTCGCGAACAGCTTGATATTAAAGGTACTCTGAAGAGAAAAGACCCACTTTAGTCATGCATTTTAGTCATAATGTGTTGGAGCAAATGGGAAAGCTGCCTGGCTCTATATCACAGCGACATCACCAATTTGAAGTTCCCAGACATTTGGTTTAATATTACAACCTTCAAGTTTTTCAATAAATAACAACATGATTACATTTATGTTTCCAGATAGACATAATGCATACCGTATTAAGATAGCATTAACAGTAGATTTTTATGATTAATTGTTACCGGTAGTTTATTTTTATGTTACACGGCATAGGTTGAATAAAATAAAAGTGTCGGACAAGAATATATTGTGTGTATGTGTGTGTGTGAGTGGAAAGTGGGGTACAGATTTAATTTGTACAACAAGATGAGAACAAAATTTCAAACATGTTTATGAAAACAGTTTTATGCAACTAAAGTTTTATCAAGTTTTGTTAAATTTTAAGTACCCGGTATGTGAATTTTTTTCTTCCACGATTTATTTTCTTGAAAATGTGACATATTAAAACTTGCATCTAATAGTAAACAAAGGATCTAATTCAACCAGTCCACCTTTCTTGAGTTTAAAAAAAAATTAAAATATGAGGGGTATGAAACTATGAATAATTTTGTTGTTAAATGTACCGGTATATATATATATAGAGAGAGAGAGAGAGAGGGCTCAGTATTTCCCAGGTTTCGTTTGTAAACTAATCTGGTATTAATTCCTCCATGTTGGGTAATATTTATATTTTTCTACCTGTTTTTTAATTTATTATATGATGGTATGCTTACTGTCAAGTGTCATGCACGATATAAATTTGATTCAATGTTCAAAAAAGGCATAATGGTGACCTGTGACTTTTTTACGTTCAAAGTCTGCTCTATTTAGAAAGTTATAGTCATGCGATTGCACGCTTTGTGTGAAAGAAATGGTAATAGTGTTAGAATGGAAAATGTTGATTGTTTAGCACATATTATAGGCCCTTTTGGTTTGAGGTTTGGAATCTTAAAAACAATTGGCTCAGTCTTGCTGAAAAAGCAAAGCAACTATAGACATGATTATGTTTATGGGACTACACAAACATGGGGCATGAAAGTGTGGTCCACAATCTTCAAAGCCCGTCTGCACTAGTTTGGCTAGTCAGAGGGATTAGACCTCCCTCCCTGCAAGGTCACCGTACCTACAGGTGGTTATCTCATCAAATCAGCTCTCAATTAACATAAGAAAAATAGGATCATGGGGGAACAACAGTCACCGATCAGGCATTGTTTGCTATATAGAGGGCGCAAGTAGCTACAATATAAGTAGAGCAGTGGGGCTTTAAGTATTACATTTGTAGAGTCATCTTTCTGAAGGGACAATTATGTACCGGTATTTGATACTCTTCCACACCAAAATGAAAAGACTGAAGAAGCACACAATAAGTTTTCACCTTTGCCTGAACTCGACCTGCTCTGTAAGTAAGTGTAATTAGCTTACTTTACTTCAAAGTGATTGAGAGGCAGTATTAAAATACTAGTAGAGGCTGAAAGATGGGAACAGAGTGTCACGGTGATAAAGCTAGAGAAAACATGTGAAGGCCGGGAAATGATCGAATGAAGCGGGGTAAGATATAGGGGAGAGCGAGAGAGAGAGAGATCGAGAGGGGTGGGGAGAGATAGAAAAAAAAGGGGGTCTTGGGGGAAAGACCGAAGACATGAGATAGAAAGGAGACCAGGGGGGTGTTTCACAAAGATCCTAAGTTGAATTGACTTAACAATTTATATGGAAAATCGTAAGCATTCTTAATAATATTTGGTAAAAGTTATTTTAAAAGGCATGAAATGTCAATTCAAATCAATCATATTTTCTATTATCAAGAAGATTTCATGTCCTTGATGTGCAATTTATGAAAAGTCTAAAACACTTGAATTTTTTATTTGAATATATTTTATTTTAAGGCTACAAATGGTTCTCAATAATATTTAAGTCCAACTTAGGATCTTTGTGAAACACCCCCATTACATGGTGATACAGAGAATCGATGTGATACAATTAAAGAAAGGAAACGTGATGGGGAATGGAGGCGAGGTAAGATCCATAAGGAAGAATGAGAGTTGGTGGCCGGGTAGCTAAACAAAATTTCCTACGAACTTTGAGCTCGCGAGGGGAACCTGCGCATGCGCACTCGCGAAGGAAACCAGCGCATGCGCACGTGGAATCCGGTAGGGCGGTCAATAGGGTGATAGTAATTATACAAAGCAATCTTTCATCAACTCATCGTTAGCTCAATCGGTAAGGACAGCGTGTTACTAATAGAACCTTGGAGTTGCCGTGAGGGTTCAAATCTCAGTTTATTTAGTTTTTTACCTTGATAAATAGTGAGGCAAAGCAATAAATAATCAAAGTCTAATTGTTTGTGACCTCGATCCTTGCATGCGTCAAGTATGTATAACATGTCACTACTGAACTACATATTAAACACACATAGGTGCATTACTATCCTGGCTGTGTATTAAAAGCTGTGCTATTGATTCTCAACCTTTTAAACACTACTGTACAAAACTCAATTAATTTTACTCAAAATCGGTACTTTAGTGACGATTGATGACACCTTAATAGCAGTAAAATACACATTTTTCAACTTTCCGATGTTAGAAAGAATAATTTAAAAATTCAAATTGTGAGTCCACTGTCAAACTTGCCGATCAGCCGCATCGGCATAATTATGTGCATCTGTGTGTTATGAGTGTATTGACTATTCATGTATTCAAATGCTGCCTATTGACACGTAGTGCAGTGCTAGATATCAATACGTATTAGCATTGACTCTCTATGCTTGGCTGGACTTCTCAGGGTCAGGGATATATAAACAAACTCCCGATCCCGGCCGGGCAGTAACTATACGCTTCATGCGTACGTGTGTCAGTAGTTCTAATCACTGAAGGAGTCTAAATTTGTTTCATCTTTACAGGAAACTCAGCCGCGGATTTCCCTAAAAATATAAGCCCGTCATGATATCATATTCATGCGTCGATCATTCCGCGTTCCGTCGACGCCGATCGAGGTAACATCAGGCCGCTAGTTCTGCGGCCGGAGCTCAGCGAGGAGCTGTCACTTGTCTCTGCCACTGAACTACCTGTGACTGATGCATGTGCATGATGTTCTGATGATACAAAACTAGTAAAGCCTAAAAGCTAAAGATACGCAGTACGTGCTACGCAATTTTGATTCATGGGCTGAAATATTAGGATTAGGTGAGTTTCTTTTTGTTATGTTTATCTTGCCTCTTTGTTATTCTAAATCCCATTTGCAGGCCCAAAAAATGAAATGGTTTAATTGAAATTCCAACAGCATTTGAAAGATAATACTAATTAAGAAATTCCCTAAAAACAAGGGGGCTTGAAAATGTTTTTAAGTGGGAAAATAATGACTATTAGTTCTTGAATCGACTTAAGAGCTATAGAGCCAGTATTGCAGTAAGTAAAAGTCTGATTTTCAGACCATTTTACCGAAAGGTTGTACGTTTTATGCTGCGCAAAGATTCAATCAGTTTAATTTTGGCCATTTTAATACAAGAAGTGGGTTATTGATGAATTAGACAAATGCTCCTGTACCTTTGTAGCTCATTTTATGCATGTTATTACCAAAGAAGAAGAAAAGCCAGTCACTCACTCAATAGTGTCTGACAGTGAAGTCTAGCAAGTAAACAGGTTTCCTTGTATAGTTTGAAAATTAGGACACTGCTAACGTTTAAATTTCACATACAGGACATATCGTCGCTTGCCCGCACAAAGGCCGCTATCGCAAATTTGGTCAATTTTTTTGAAAATTACTTTTTGTTTGCATCATGTAGAGAATTAAAAATGCTACAATTTGATATGTCGCTTGTTTCCAGATTCGTCTTAATTATGAAGATATCCTTCAAAAACAAAGGCCGCTATCTCCGTAATGCACAAAATTTCCCTGCACATTGGCCGCTATTCGCGCTATGGCTTTTGTGCGGTGACAAAGTCCGCTTGTTGAATGCACAAAAGCCGCAATTGTAATATTCTGTCGTCTGCAAGGAAATCTGGGAGCTCGCGGAGCTAAATTTTCGTCTGCTAGATGTATCATTCGAAGTAAGTTATTTTTCTAAATTCCTTATTATAATCATTAACATAATTGAACAATGACTTAGTTTGAATTGAAATGCACAACAAGAAACATGGAAACGTTATTTTAGGCGCTCCCATCGCTGTTTTTAATCCTTTTGTTTATATCTAATCTGGGCAGCCCCACAGGTTGACTTTACTGTAGACTAGTGTTGTTTATTCTAGTTAGTGACGTTTCAATTTTCAGTTTTGCTATAATTAAAAGTAATTTATGGTATGCACTTGATTACATAATGGTCTATTTTATATCACATGAAGCTAAGTTTGTAAAAAAAAAGACTCCAGATATAATTCCCTTCATGTTTCGTTAATTTCGAACAGCATCTGGTTAGGCCAGTACGTCATGCAGCTAAGCATTACCGCTTAGGTTGGGCCTAGTGACTTGGGCCAGGGTATTCTTTGTTTTTGAGTTTCAGTCAGATCTACATCAGTACATGTCAGTAGTACTAGTATAGGCCTAGTAGTACAGTGTACAGTGTACATGTCTACATGTCTACATCTACAGTAGATATGCTAAGAGTAAGACAAGAGTAAGAGTACTGATCTAGACTTGTTTTTGCCAAGACATTTCAGTACTTATGCTTGCACAACACCATTTTTAGTGGGGCAAGAATAGTCACAAGACAAATGAAATAGACTACTGAACTACTACTAGGCTAGTAACGGTTAACCACCCCTGCAAGAGGCTCGGGCCTACTGCGTAAAGCCGTAATTAAGCCCCTTGCATTAATACTAGTGGGAAACTAACGGTTAACCACCCCTGCAAGAGGCTTGAAAACATACCTCTACAACTTCTCCGCTATCCATAATGCGTGATTAAATTAATAGCGATTCTTTATGAATAGCGGCCCTTATGAATAGTGAGCCAACCATAGGCAATTTACCTTGCTATTCATAAGGACCGCCATTCATAAGGACTACTATTCATAAGGACCGCTATCCATAACGCGTGACTAAATGAATGCTGTCTTTTATAAATAGCGAGCAGACCCCAGATAGACTAGTACTTTACTAGCCATCGACTTTCTAAGCCTCTCATTTTCATTTCAAAAGGTCTAGATCTAGACTAGTAGACTGTACTAGCTTGAAACTATGAACCTGTAGACTGTAGAATTATGACCCCTTCTCACTGGTCGTATTATATTCCATTATGCTACCTAGCTGAACTGAAATAGGAAGATTTATCCAGCCTCTGTATTAGTCGATTGAGAGACTGAAATAAGCCTACTTGTACTTGTCAATTGAGTGATAAAAACGTTCTGCTTGACATTTGGCCAACCTTTTAGTTATACTATATCTTCTTCCAAGCCTGACACGATGTCATTTTAGATTGCTGTGTCCTTGTAAATTAACACTTGGTGATTAACAATTTAAATAGCCATTTGCACTGCTATAGATCTAACTAAAGCAGAGACAGTAATATTATTATTAGTAGTATTACTAAAACTAGCCTAAAACTTTTAAAAAAGCTTAGCCTATACTCTTGAATAATCATTCTCTGCTCATTATTTGAGGATTTTGGTTCCTTGTATTTGGTGTTTGGATTCATTGAAATGCACATGCCAATGATCTTCATCAGCAAGGCATACATTTTGTTTGATATATTCACTAATGAATGGGCCTAGATGTAGATCAACACAATTCAATCACGTTGAAGATATGCTCTAGATAAGTCTAGACATTGTGATATTGATACAAAGTCTAAATGCTGTAGTCGAGGTGCAGACAAGCTGATATTCAAAGTTTTAGTTCATAAGTACATGTATATCAACTCACAGTATGAAACTCAGGCCCCGTTGAATTTCATGAGTAAACCAACAAGATTAATTTACACACATTTCAATCCTTTCAATCAGTTACTAACATTTTTTTGCAATTGTTTAAAGTATCTGTAAGCATAATGATTTTTTTTAAATAAACAGTTATTAATATACCATATTTGATTTGGGATTTGAGAAAATAATGTTGGTTTATTCATTGCGCACATAAGAAAATATAGCAAAGAAAAAACAATTATAAATAGCGTTAATTATTTTTCATTTCTATGTTCTATAGATATGCTGAATGACACAGAAGACCTGGTTTTGGTCCGTTGGACGAAAACCGGAAAAAAAGAATGTGGTGGCTGTTCAGGATTTAGAGGAGATAGATGGAGTCTGGGTTGGATCAAGATGTACAATGAAGTGGGGACGGCAAAGCTGGAAGGGTACCATTCTGGCTGTTGACCGGAGAGAGGCTGAGCCAGAGAAAGAGAATGACTACAGCGACAGTGATGATGACAATATGCCTTTAGCTGTCCTTGCTTGTAAGTTGCCTATATCTAAATACTGTTCCAACGATTCATTTTTTGTAGGATATTGTAACAACACTTCCTCAATCTGTTTTAATGCAATCTTCTTTGCATTGAAGTGGTAAATATAATTATAGAATATCATTTATCTCAAATGTCAGCATGGAAATCAGCAACAATGAAATAGAAGACATTTTTTTAGGTACACAGTTCTATTTTAATTCCCATTATAGTAACGTGAGATCATGATACAAGTGCATGTCAGTGTGAGCATTGAGAAGAAAGTTTAAAATCTTGTTGAAAACTACTTGAAACTTATTCTTTTGTTTTCATTTGCAGAAAGATCTGTGAACCGATTTTCTACTAAATTATGTCGCGCAGCATTGTGGTCATCCATCGTGTTTCGTTGAAGTATGGGCAGCATGTGTCCGTTGCCATACACTTTTGTGTCATGGGCATTGGATGGTGGATGACCCATGTGGCTCACATTCATACTTTGTAAGTATTATTTGATTATATTTCAAGTCACTAAACTAATAAGAAGATATCATATGAATAGCATTTAATTTTCTAAAAATAGTGTGATATCTGTCATTACAATGTCCTTAGAGTACCAATATCTTGCGTCTTTTTAAAACAATAGGTTCTTTTGTACTTCAATGTCATTGATAATTTATTTCCTATTTGTGAATGCATGTGCTGCCCAAGAAGAACTGGAGGTTTTCACCATGATTTAGTTCTTGACGGGATTTGCATGAGATGTTTGTATCTGAGGCTTAGAAGATTGCTACAAACTCATTTGATTTTCCTTAGTTAGCTCACCAACAATGTTCCTGTCAGAGTGTTTACGTATGAACTATTGTATAACTAATACAATGTCAATGCTTTCTAGTACCATTTCTCTTCTGCATCTTGTATTACTCTTTCATAAACAGAATGAAACAGTACCTATCCCAGAGCAACACAATGATGAGAAGATCATCTATCATAGTATGCAATGCAGACCATCAAGGTATGTCAGCTCTAAGACATGTATGAATTTATTTGTTGGTATACATAAAAAGAGGATAGAGGGAAACACTGGTGGTGATACTTAATAATATTTTACTCAAAAGAAGAATTGTTATAATAATGGTCATATGATAATCAGATAGTTCTATTAGGTAATAACTTGTTCTTTTCTACGTGAAAACTGCTTTAAAAAAAAAAAACCTAGTAAAGGTACAAAATATAATAGGTTAGCAAATTGGATGAAACCATATTTCCTGCAACACATTTTCTGTAATACACTAACAGGACTGGGACTGTGCAGGCACTTCACCGCAGACAGTCAATGAAGACATCGAGGGAAGTAGGCAGACTATTGACGACTGTGCAGACAGTGCAGCGCAGACGGTCAACAAAGACACCGATGAAAGTATGCAGACCATTGTCGAAAACCCACACAAACCAGGAAAGTCAGTTTAAGGCCTCTAACTTTTTAAGTTCCAAGAACTTACATGATAAATGATAAAGACCAACATTCTAAACCAACCAAAAGCTTCCAAGACTAACCAGGTAAGTCAGTTTAAGGCCAACATCCTTTAGGTTTCCTGACCTTACTGTACATGAAACATGAAGACAAACATCCACAAACCAATAGTAACTTAGCTTCCAAGATGACCCAGGTAAGTCATTTAAAGCCAATAACCTTAAAGTTCCCAGACATTACATGATATATGAATGAAGGCAACCATCTTTGATGATCCAGTACAACCTTAAGCTTCCAATACCAACCAGGTAAGTCAGTATAAGGGCAATAACCTTAAAGTTTTTCCTAACTTTATTCAGTTGAACTTGAATACTTTTGCTGCTTGTAAGTATCGGCTTGCATGGTGATGTAGATATACAGTATAGGCAAACTGAGATTCCTGAGCCGAACCGCAGCGGACCAAATCCGTTTCCAAGTCACCCAAGCCCTATCCACAGCTAAGCCACCGCAACCCAACATTAGCAAACCAGAACGAGCCGCTATCAAAGATCTACGCAGCAACCCGTCAATACACATTCTACAGGCAGACAAGGGCAACGCTACAGTAGTTCTGAACAAAGGGGACTACAACAATAAGATCGGTGCGCTCCTCGAGACTCCGACTTACAAACAACTAAAGAAAGATCCCACACTAGCAACGGAAAGGAAACTCAACCAGCGACTCCTCTCTCTTCACAGAACAGAAGTCATATCCAAGCCACTCTACTTCAAACTTCGCTCATCTTCAGCTACCTGCCCCATCCTGTTTGGCCAGCCGAAGATACACAAACCTACCATTCCACTTGGCCTCATCATTTCAACCCGAGGATCGCCTTGCTATGACACAGCAAAACACCTGACCTCGATTCTCCAACCACTCGTAGGACAATCGCAGCACCACATCAATAACTCCAAGCATTTCGTTGACATCCTCTCCAAGACCACCATACACGATACAGACATCATGGTCAGTTTCGATGTTGAATCTCTCTTCACCCATGTTCTTGTCACCGAATCCTGCCGAATCATCAAAGAACGCCTCGAAGCTGACGACACCCTCCTTGACAGAACTCCCCTGACACCGGATGAAATACATGACCTCATGTACTTCTGCCTCAATTCAACTTCCTTCAAATGGCGAGACAAATTTTACTACCAGCAAGTTCAAGGCGCAGCCATGGGATCGCCTCTTTCACCGGTTATAGCCAACATCTTCATAGAGCACTTTGAAACTACGGCACTCCAGACTCTCTCACAACGCCCTTCTCTCTGGCTCTGATATGTCGACAACACATTTGTCATCTGGCCACATAGCAGACGTGACTTAGACCAGATCAATGTGCATTGTTCAGCAAGTCGTTTGCTTCTTGATTTAGCGTGGAAAGCTCCGTCTCTGAAATGTGGTTGTCCATCAAATCAAATCTTCTTGAAATCGTGGAACAGCATGTGCCCTCAAAAATGTCATCCATACAGTACAACCAACCTTGGATAAACACCAAAGTGGAGCGTCTATCAAGAAGAAAGAAGCGTCAATATGTGAAAGCAAGGAGCTTAGCTGGCACTCAAGAAGACTTTGAGAAGTACCGAGCTCTGAAAAAAGACTCAAGATCTGCATGCAAACAAGCATGCAATGACCACATCAGGAACATCATTTCACCCCAAGTGCAACCCAAAACGGTTCTGGTCATTCATTAACAGTAAGAAGTGTGATACAACTGGTGTTGCTCTTCTTAAGTCACCAGGAGGAATCATTCAATCTGACTGCACTTCCAAGGCAGATACCCTCAACAAACAGTTTGCATCAGTATTTACCAGAGATGAGTGCCCAACTAATATTCCAGACAAAGGTGACAGTCCTTATCCCTCCATGGAGGACATTGACATCTCTCCAGCTGGTGTCAACAGGTGTTATCTGGACTTGACCCCTTCAAAGCGACAGGCCCGGACGGAATTTTGGCTAGGTTACTCAAGGTACTTGCTGATGAAGTCACCCCAGTACTTGCAATATTATTCAAAGCATCTGTTGAACAAGGCATTATTCCAGATGACTGGAGGATGGCAAATGTTGCTCCCGTGTTTAAGAAAGGTGATAGGAGCAGTCCAGAGAATTATAAACCCATTTCTCTGACATCTATTCCATGCAAGATCTTAGAGCATATTATCTGCAGCTGCACCATGAGTCACCTTGATGAAAATAACATCCTCTCAGATGCCCAGCATAGATTTCGCAAACGTCGTTCATGTATCACCCAACTCATCCTTACCTGTGACGACCTTGCCAAGGGTCTAGACAGAGGCAAACAGCACGACATGATTTTGTTAGATTTCTTAAAGGCCTTCGACAAAGTCCCTCACCATCGACTTCTATACAAACTGAAATTCTATGGCAACCATCAGTCTACACTGAGCTGGACACAAGACTTCCTCCACAACAGAACACAGAGAGTAGTTCTCAATGGATGTACCTCAGACACTGTCCCAGTCTCATCAGGGGTACCACAAGGTAGTGTCCTCGGCCCGCTCCTCTTCCTACTTTACATCAATGACCTACCTGATAGTGTCTCTACCCAATCAACAACCAGATTGTTTGCAGATGACTGTCTCCTCTACCGCAAGATTTGCTCTCAAGATGATGCAAACAATCTGCAACAGTGGGAATCAGACTGGCTGATGACATTTAATCTTCAGAAATGTCAGACCATCTCAGTCACTAAAAAGAGGACCCCAATCAACAAGACATACTCAATCCATGGTCAAGCACTAGCTGGAAAAGGTTAGCTCTGCCAAGTATCTTGGTATAAACATACATCAAAACATGAGCTGGAATCACATATTAGCCTGGTCGCCAAGCAGGCAAACTCCTCCCGTGCCTTCTTGCAACGCAACGTGAGCTCCCGCCAAGAAACATCAAGGTGCTATGCTACAAGGCTCTCCTCAGACCTGTCCTGGAATATGGAAGCGAAGTGTGCATGGGACCCCTTCACCAAGGATAATATTCGGAAGCTGGGGATGGTGCAACGACGGTACACCATGTTTACTATTTTTCATGATTTAGGGGGGTCTCCAAGGCAGGAAAAGCTCGCGAAAAGCCCGCAAAAGGGGGGTTCGGAAATGTTGGCAGTCCTCAGATAGGGGGTGCTTTCAAAAAGAGGGAACAAGCATATGCGTACCCTAAATAACACTGAGTGGGGGGAGGGGGGGGGGGGGGGGGCGGGACAGAAATGTATAAAATGGTACATTTCTCTGAGCAATGGGTATGCTAGTTCATACATTGCAGTATATTTTGTCTACTCGATTCAGAATGGATCAGGCAGAAATGCTATGATATA
>JAVYIG010018367.1:0-20465 GCA_035222895.1 Strongylocentrotus droebachiensis | reverse complement strand
TCAGTTTCAATCAAATTAAAGTTCTTTTTTAACTTGTGACATGCTAAAATTGATTTATAATGATCAAGCGCGAACGCAGGAAAACAAAAGTCAAAGGGGGGGGGGGGGGGGTGTTAATAACAAAAAGTAAACACTATATTCTCCACTCCTCCCCCCCCCCCACCCCGTCGAACAAAAACAATATCCCCCCCCTCCAACCCTGCTTGTTCGCCGCTAAATATTTTATCACAAATTGGGCAAAATAACAAAGTGCTCCTTACAAAACTTGTGTGTGATATGTTTATATTGTGTAATTTCGTTCGTGCAAGATTGGCAGAAAGTTTATTTACGGTAGGCAAAATGTTGGTGTAAGGTTGGTAGAAACACATGCAACAGCACTTTCTCAGCGTGGGGGTTGTACATTCACCTCATGTGTTATTGACAGTACTAGAAATTTTGCAAGACGCAACCAAAGTACGGCGAGAGGTAACCATAGCAGAGAGGGAGAGAGAAAGATATGTTTTGTTAAAAGACATGGGTAGATTATATTCTTTGTCTTTACGATCAATCACAGGTTCCTTAGTGGCGATTTTGAACCGTAAGCATGGGATACAGCGCCCTCTTATAATAGGTGGAGCTATCTTAGCATCTTCTGGTTTGATCTTATCATCACTAGTTGGTACCAGTGTACAACTTTCCATCTGTCTCGCGGCTTCTGGTAAGTGGTTATTACATTCTTTTCGCATTAAGTGCCTTTTTTCAACAATAAAATTGGTGTGATTGTTTCAAGATAAAGTGAGTTCTGGTCATGTGATTGCATAGTAAGAAAAGGGGGAACTTATTTGAAAAGGCTGATCAGGAAGCAGTAAGGATAAGCGTATACTGAGAGGTTTTGGAACAATCAACATGATAAGAAAGTGTCTTGCTAAAAGTCAAACCCACTGTACACGAAACTGCTCATATAGGGCTTCACCATAATATGGCATGAAAGTGTGGTCCACAACCTCCAGGTTTTACTCATCATATTAAATTTGAAGGCATTTTATGATCCATTCTTTGCAGGGGAATCTTTTTCTATGATAATCTTTCAAGAACAAAAAAGGGAATGAAAAAGACTCACTACTTTTCGACGATTCCCCCCAAATCAACCTTTTGTTTGATTATCCCATCTGTACTTTGACGGAAAAATGTAATATACGAGGCGGAACAGGAAGATTAATTAAAACAATATGCACTGTAAGAGAAAAAGAAGCCAATACAATACTTTCTCACTTTACTGTCGAGTTTGAATATGTGAGAGCTCAAAGCTTTTACATCATTGGGTAATTCATTCATCGTTTTGCTCCTCTCTATTTTAAACTTCTCTTTATAAAGTTAGTTTTAGCCGCTGGTAGTTTGATTTTAAAATATGAATGTTTTAAAACATAACTACTGTTACTAAATACAAATTGATTACATGTACTCTCTGGTAGCATATCATGTGCAATTGTGTACATTATACGTAAAGTGCGTATATGTCGCCTGTCCTCAAGTTTTTTTACATTTAATTTTGTAAGTACAATGGATACAACCAATCCACATCTAATACACAACGAAGAGCTCTATTTTGAAGTTGTAATTTGGTTGGATATAATGCCACCAGTTAATCGATTTTATATTTTTTTACAATAGCTTTTATCAATATCCTGTTCGGTCGATTTTATGTTCTGCTAAATAATAAATCCATTCTGTTGTAATACTCTCATTTCGCTGGCCCAAAACAATTGAATAAATATGCCGCTGCGTCCTTCAGTTTATTCATGAAAGAAAAACTTGTGTTTAAACCTACCAATTAAAGATGTGTATTTTTAAATATCTGATTGAAAATTAAGGAGTCATAGATGAATCATGAAAAGAGGTATCGGCCTTTTGCTTAGGAGAGTTTTTTTCTTCAATATCTTGTCTATGCGACGAATTTTTATGAAACATATTCAATTCATTTCAATTAAATTCAATTAAATTAAATGTATTGGTCCAAAAGGTAATTCGTTGCGTTTACATGGATTATGCGCACAACAAAAACGTAAAGGCAACATGATTACATACACCATAAAACGAGTACATGTATATAAAGTATAAACAAATAGCACTTTAACATTAACATTATATTCAATTCTTGTTCATATTTTCTGAGTAATTACAAACACAATAATTATTATTATTGTTATCAATATTATTATTATTATTATTATTTTAATGAGTTTGACTCACGCCATTACAATACAATATTCCAATTAAGCAAAGAATAAACTACAACAGTTAACAATCAAAATTATTTATCAAAATTATTTTCTATATGGCGGAAAAATAACCATGTATATATCCTAGTCAGTTACACATAATGTTCATGAGCAAATGCAATGAGGAAAAGAAATGCAATGTTCTTCTGGGGAATGCAATACCCTATTCCGATAAATCCAAATTTTTTGTTCCTGTAAACGAAACAAAAATATGAATGCAGTATGTATGCGATAATAATAAATATTAAAGGCAGTATTTACTAATAATTAATACAAAAATAAGTATATTATGACATGTAAGTATACTTTTTCATTTCATTTGTAATAGATGGCTATTTGAAGAAATTAAGTATAATTGTCCTATAATAAATAAAAATAAGTTTTTGATAATTTCCTTAAGGCCAATAAAAAAGAAAAACATGTAAATCATATATTTTGAATTTCATTCAACAGACGGATAGAGTAGGGAGCAAAAGAGTTCTCGTACCTGAAATTAATTACACAAAGACGAAAAGGAATGACATCTAATGAACAAAAATGCACAAGCGTCACAATTGATTGACAATTAATTAACCTGAATGACTTTAATATTTATCTTTGACATTTGCACGATCAATTGTGGACATAATATGTACTTATGCGATATCATAAGTGTTACTTCAATGATGAAATGTCGAGATTTTATTTCAATTTCAATTAGCTAGGCAATCACTTTGTAAGATTTAGGACCTACTTTTTGTCTTTATTTCTGCAGTCATATCCCGAGAGCGTCGACAAAAATAGACTAATTCCCCCCACTTTTATAACCTATATATTTGTTTAGTCTTACACAAAGGCCCATTAGACAATCCATATGCTCGATGCTGTTTTAAATAATTGATATTGTTTTTTTGGTTTTAATTCTTGCACCTGTATTACTAGGTTTGGGCATCAACATCATATCTATCACTCTTGGAATAGCTCTAAGTGAACAAAGCGGAGACAGATTTGATCTTCTCTTTGGCATCGGAAAATCGGGATATTCACTAGGTATGAGCGTCTTCCCACTGCTGGCCGAGTACCTGAAAAATATATATGATTGGAGAGGATCTCTCATTATCATCGGAGCCATCATGGCAAATATAATACCCCTTGTGCTTCTTGTAAACAGTGATAAAGGCCTGACCGAAAGAGCAGCTGCACAAAGTGAAGAGGAAGATCCGTCTGTGAATGATATGAACGAGAACAGTGAACAAGAAACAGCAGATCAAAGCCAACAAGCACTTATAACTAGAGATGAAGAATACCCAGTCCAGTCAGATAATGATTCAAGGTGCTCGAAGACTAATTGTTCATCACTTTACAAGCTTCTTGCTGATTCAGTGTTTAACCGTGATAGATGTCTCGTTGTGATCCTGACAGCATACACTATCTTCTCCATGGTTGACGCCGGCTGGCACGCCTTCCTCATTCCGCGAGCTGTTCGCCGAGGGTTGCCTACCTCCAGGGCTCTTTACCTTGCCTACACTGCAGCCGTAGCCTGCTTCATTGGGCGATGCTTAAGTGGTATGATCCTGAAGCCAAAGTCCATCACGGCTCACGACTGGCACATGGTGCTGACAATCATCAATGCACTTTCTCTGATTGCTGACGTATGCTTCCCGCATTTCGCAGTGATGATCGTTACTTCGTTCGTGACGGCCCTGACGATCGGAGAAATGAATATTCTGATGGTTGTACTATGTAGAGACCGGGCACCACTTTCATCTTTTCCTGCCATCCTTGTCGCGACTGAAATCATCTTTGGTGTGGGAGCGTTCATCGGTACAACTCTAACAGGTTCTGTATCCGTCATTTTATATACCCATCTTCAATAGCCCTCTATTCTCTCTGGAATCCCTGGTCGCTATTTTATTCACCTACTATAGGGGGTATCTCACTGATCGGCGAATGCTTCCGAACAGCAAATTTGAGGTTCCGCCAGGGTTCGTAAAAGGTTGCAAAAGGTTCGTAAACGGTTGCAAGAAAATTAGCGAACATTTTTCATTGTCGCAAACAGTTTTTTCTTGTCGCAACTAATTTTGAACATGTTCAACATTTTTTTGCGAATTCATTTTTCCGCAAACAGTTGCAGGTGTTTGCAAAACAATCGTAAGCCTTTGCACACGGTTGTAAGACGGTGTCGATGAAGTTCTTTTTGATTGGCCAATGCTAGCGACCACGTTAGCATATGGTTCTTATGTAAAAATCGGCCTATTGAGTATCAGGAGTTAGCGACAGGTCCCAAACATTCACAAATAGTGGCAAAGGATTGGCAAATAGTTGATAATCTTTGCAAAAACTATCGCTAACATATGCTTACAGTCGCTAATAGTCACCAATTGACGTTTGCAAACACTTTCGCAAACATTCGCTCAATTGATGCTAATTGTCGCTAGGCATCGCTAAAAGTCGGTAGATGTCGCAAAGGCGAACCCTGATTTTCGCCAACATCCGTCAGAAAGTTTGGCGAATCCAAAATTCGCAACGTTCGTAAGCATTCGCCGCTCACTGAGATACACCCTATAACAATCAAAATCACAACCATACATATTGAATCCCCTTTGCCTGAATAAACTGTCCCTATTCCTGGAAAGCCTCAGACAAATCTTTGAGTTGCCATACAATAATTTTTCAAGAAGCATGCGTTAATGTTGTCAAAAGGGTCCCTTAAAGGTACCATGTCCCATCAAACCAATGAAAAGGTTAATTTTTAACGGTATTTAAAAGATAATACTAGCTTAGAACTTCTCTAATAAAAAAAGGCTTGAAAATGGGAAAACGACCACTAGTTGTAGAATCGACTTTAGTGATTGCAATCACCTATTAAAGTAATAGTCTGATTTTCAAATCTTTGTGCCGAATGGTTGTATGTTTTTGTGCTGCACAAATATTCAATCAGTTTAATTTTGTCCATTACAAGTAGTGGGTTATTGATGTAGAGCTCAGTGTATGTATGTTATTACCAAAGAGAAAAAAGATGTCTGGCAGAGAAGTCTAGAAATTAAACGGGTTTCCTTGCATAATTTGAATACTTAGACACTGCTAATGTTTAAAAGTTTCGGATAAGACATACATGACATATTCATAATTCCTGCAAAATTCTACAGAACTGGCGGCCCAGCGCACTTAGATCGAACGAACGAAGTTCCAACATCCGAGTAATGGAACAAATGGGAATGAACATAGTATATATAAATGTTCCCTGTCTGCCGGGGCCCCTCTGCTGCATATGGCCACCGGGGCCCGTTAAAAGACACCTAAACATGTATTTAATCAAAAGAACGAGGTACCACTTGAAACCAATTTTAAATTTATGGCATTCCTGCATTTAATTCTTTGGATTAAATTGTTGCTGCTTGGTGCCGCCAGACGCCAGAAAATATGGCCAACAGGCCCATTAGTTTTGCATTAAACCAAGTAAGATATTCTAAGTACCACTCAAAATCGATTTGAAATGATCGGTTTAATTTGTCAGACTAGGAGTATCATTATGACAGACAATTTTTCTGCTAATTAATGCCCACCAGCAGCCAAAAAGGGGCCTCTAAAATACGCCATAGATTAGACGAACGAGATAATCTTTGAAACCAATTTGACCCAAATGCATACATGCCACAATGCACTGAATGGCCCAGCTCCTCCCCCCCCCCCAAAAAAAAAATATATATATATATATATATATATATATATATTATATAATAATAATATCATTTGCTGCATGGGGCCCACCAGACGCATTTTAAGTCTAAGTAGCCCTGAAAACCGTTATGAAATGCTCGGGTACTTACACAGACTACATAAATCATCATGAGAGAAAGACTTTCTGCTGCAAGGTGCCGCCAGACATCTGGCTACATTTGCCACTCTCCACCCAAGTGTAAATGGGTACCTGATATGCTTGAGCGCTAGTTACTTTGGCAGCTCGGCTACAACCAAGGTAACATGTGTAAAGCACCATGAGCGTCAGACCCTGGCGGGTACCGGCACTATATATCCATATTATTTTTCAATTTTATTATATCTTTCAGGTCTGGCTGCCGACAATCTGGGCTACAATGAAGCATTCCTACTGCTTGCTGGGTTCGAGTGCCTTGTGCTATGCATTATGATGTCAGCAAGATGCTCTAAGAGAAGTCCCATTACAGATTAATCATGATGTAGAAAATACTATTTTTCAGAAAAATGCCACCTTCCATGATCAGTGATTTATCCCCACGTCTTTACTCCTATATCTTTTCTCCTTGTAAATATGTTTCGCGAAATTGGTACTTTTCTCCGTTTTCGCAATTTACTGAATAGTAATCATACTATATAGTGCGTTGAACAAACTATATTCACCTATGGTAACTTATGAATAAAAAAGCATAATCAAATGTGAACTTGACATATACCGTACTTCACGGTAAAGAGAAACTTGTTTTTCGTCTAAAGATGCCCTATTAATAAGTTTTCTGCAACAGATGACTGAGCACCGCGGTTTTTGAAAAGGTGTCGTTCAAATCTCCTTGTACCAAGCTTGAGCTGTTGCACGTGCGGTAAGGCCATAAAGCGTTAATTTGTATTTGATTGAATATACACTTTTGTTCATAATGGTGGAATAATTATTTTTACCCCAATTTATGGAATGATTTTGACAATAATATTATACATTCTCAGATTTTATTGAATAATAATGTGTGAGTGTTTCTTTTGCGTGACTGCAAAAGCATGTGTACGATACTATCCTAATCAACTAGGGGACCTACGAAAATGCAATAAATTATCAATAATTCATTGCATTTCCCCCCGGTCCCCAACAGGAACAAATCCTCTGTAGGGCCATGCTTTATAGTTCAAGGCATGCCCATATAAAGGATTTTTTTTATATTGGGGGTCGGGGCAAAATGCAATGAATTATTGATAATTTAATTTAATCAAAATAAATCCAGAATTTTGTTTCAGAATCTGAGACAAAGTTACCGGATCTCTTTAAGGTACTATGTCCCATTTGCAACCAACATCAATTTCTCAGTGTATAACTTTGCAGTAATATTAAACATATCACGTATGTCATATCTACGGAACGTAAACGTTAGCAGTGTCCTAATATTTAAATCATGCAAGGAACTTCGTTTACTTTCTATACTTCACTGTCAGACACTATTGAGTGACTATAAACTGACTTCTTGTTTTATTTGGTAACAACACACATAGAATGAGCTGTAAATTGTATGTGAGCATTTCTTCATCAATACCCCAATCCTTGTAATGGCCAAAATTAAACTGATTGAATATTTGCACAGCACAAAACGTATGACCATTCGGTACACGGGTCTGAAAATCAGACTATAACTTCAGTGATTGCAAGCACTAAAGTCGATTCGGCAACTTATTTTCTCACTAAAAGACATTTTCAAGCCTTTTCGTTTTGAGCTAAATTTCTAAATTAATATTATCTTTCAAATGCCGCTGGAATTTAACCTTTTCATTTTTATGACCTGCAAATGGGACTTAGTACCTTTGAATTAGATAACATTCATGATTACAGAGGTAACAACCCTTAATCAGGAGTATTCGATTTTTTATATTTTTTATTTAACGCAATTACTTGTTTGTATAACGCAGAAATTTACAGATGCCTAACCATGTTTAAAATTGTCGTGCTTCTCACATTTAATTTTAATTTTTAATTTTTCAATCGATTTTGTAAAGATATGTATTGCCTGTCGTATCTGTACTTCTCTCGACTCACTTCCATTATTTACGGTATATATTTGCATTTGGGGGTAATTATCATGATGTTGTAGCGATTGGCGTGATTTTTCATTAAATTCCAAAGTTTTAAACCTGCAGTTCAGTTGGTGATTGTGTATAACCAAGGATCAGTAGTTGAAATTTAGATTTAACACTGTTTACAAAATAATATGTTCAATGAATCCAACACAGGCCGACTGAATACCCCAGAAGCCTATGTAAAATACAGACCTTGTTCTTTTTATTAAAACTGGCCAACGTGATATAAATCCCTCAAGAAATGGGTTGGATCTAAAGGTCGATATACTCTCTTGATATGACGTAATCATTTGTTATGTTTAGTATAATGGACGTTAGGTGTATTCCTCTTTAAGATGATAGCCCTATTCGTTATCATAAATAAGGGGAAAGGTCAAAACGGAAAAGTTGCAAAATGCACTGCTTTTTCGGCTGTGTATTATTCTTTCTTTGATGAGTGTGGGCCTGTGGGGCTGATGTGTAGTACTAGTGCTCTGTATAATAATACCAGTTCCTACCAGTGCATTTAACATGTGTTCACTTGTGACCATGCCCCTTATTCTGATGTAATGCTCATTCCATGGTTGCAAAGTCATACAAACATGGTTTCATATTAGGGTATTATTTTAAAGTTGAATAAAACATACTTTCTAATTATACTAAACAATTTTCCCATGACAAGAGAGATATAATCGATCAAACTGAGGTTTCCTACAAAATGAAAGATTTTATATCATCAATTTATTCTAAATGAATTCTAAATTTCGTTCATTTGTCCTCTTAAAGGCCGTCAATACAACTGGGCCAGAAGGGATTATACCACACAGCGAGGTCACTGACAGGTGGCTATCTCAATAACTCAGCTCTCAACTAACATAAGAAAAAGAGGATCATGGGGGACCAACCATGCACCGATTGGAGAAGTTGTCTATATAGAGGGAGCAAGTAGCTACAAGTAGGATAGTGGGGCTTTAAAATGAAAAGAAATTTTGTCCAGTCTTTGTAAAGTTACACGCACTGTACTCAGAAATATGTTTATGGGTGTACCCTATATATATCCAGTCCAGATAGATATATTAATTTACCAAATATATCAATAAGTAGGCGGTTTCCCGGCAAAATTTGTATCATCACGTATTATTCAACATATATTCTTTCTTATGATAGATGATAAGAGCTTTCATTTCATTTTTTTTTGAGCGGGGGGGGGGGGGGGGGGGGAGGGGGGGGGGGGTCGTTTCCAAAAATGATCTTTACCTTTAAATGAAACTCTGCATTATTGAATATCATAATACAGTTGCATTTGTTTCATTTGTTTGTCCTGATTTATGTTTGTTGGTAAGGTGACATTCAAAATATCTAAAACAATAATTAAAAATAGCCCTAATTCAACGAGTCAACTTCATGCGATTGCATCATGAGAGACACGGTGTGAAGTCGATCAGAAAAAAAGTTGATCATGTAACATATAATAATTGGTGTGTACTGCAAGGTTCTGGAGTCATCAACGGGATAAGATGGAGAAAGAGAGAGAGAGAGAGAGAGAGAGAAAGAGGGAGCGAGAGGAATGTACGCGTTTATTTGCAATAAATAGTTATTATTGAACGTTTGAGACTATTTTTAAATGAAGTAACATTTGAGCGCGAACTTTACAGCAGAAGGGAGATGGGTTGAAATAATGGTTTTATATTCTGCAATTAAGTCATAATTAAAGAATGATGGTGTATACCATGTATCATTAATATTCAGTAGGAAGGATAGCGAAACAGGTATGGAGCCCTTTAGGACTTCCGATTGGGCATTAAAATAACAAGAATATCATAATTAAACGAAGTATAATATGTCGATCAAGTAAGTTACCACACTGCGCTCATCATGCCCTAAAACGACAATTTATACGAAAGTATTTTGTGGTCTATATTATCTCATAGAAGGGCTGTAAAATGGGATTTATATGCAATTTGGAGACATTGACCAACATAAGAGAGACTTCAAAAGGTGATGAGACTGCGCATACATTTGTGTCAATGAGGATGTTTGTGACATTTGGAAATGTTTGAACCTGCCATAGGTTAATACGCAAACAAAAAGTATTAAAAAAATTATATTGCTACCCCTAGAATCTCTTTGAAATGAAGTAAAATGGGTTTATATAAAATTTGAAAACATAAAATCCCATAAACTACACTCGAAAAGCTGAAGAGACGTTGTATGCGTTTGCAGCAATATACCTCCTTTTTGTCTTCCCGACCACTTGACAAGACGATTCGGCTTTCGGACAAAATTGCGTATGCGCATTCCACGGAGAAAAACAACTCAGCTCCCCTTTTTATAGGTTAACAGAAGAAAACAAGGTTATTGAGAAAAGCTAAGGAGACCAAGCAGATATTTGCAGCAATCTGGGTACTTTAGCGTTCGAAGAAAAAATCTCTATTTGTACCCCATTTTGGGTACACGAAGTGCCCCTTACATCCTCTCATAACTGTCTGATCCACCTCTAATAATTGCCGTTATAAACATTTGAGAGATGCCCTTTTAACTTTGACAAGTGTCATTTTCCTTTTCAATAAGTGCCCCCTCCCCTTCTCACAAATGGCACATAAGTAATGCGTCCCCGGGAACCTAAATGACATACAGAGCATTCTTATTTGCAGAGAGAGAGAGGAAGAGGGGGAGGGGGGGGGGGGTGTAATGAATACTTAAAGGAAAACAAATAAGAATGCTTTTACATTTTAAATTCGGGGGGGGGGGGCACATATTTTTTTAATTGACTATAAATATAGAAAGCATATATAAAGAAGCATTCAACTCTAGTTTACTGTGTGAATGCACAGTGCAGTACAAGGCGGAAAATAATACACATTCATATACTTTGACAAATCAAAAACAAACGCAGGCTACAAGGACACACAGTGACACAAAAATACAACGGACATGTCATATGGTAATCTACTGGGAGCAAGCCAACCATTTATTAAGAACATAACACAACATTGTGGTACTTTAGTTACGTAGTATCACTTTGCAATCACTAGAAGTTGGAGTAGTTAAATTATTAGTAATATTATCATTATTATTGTTATTCTTATTATCATTGCTATTATTATCATGAATATAAATATATTGATATGATGATATTTATGATAATGATGATCATGATTATGATGATGATTAACGTTGTCAAATAGATAGTTGAGTCTTGTTGCAGAGGGCGTTACACACAAACAAAAAGTGTGAGAAAATGAAAAACTGAGTGTCAAATTAAATAGAATATACACTTTAATCTAATACAATATTTATTTGATCAAAATCAATTCCAAATTGCTTCCAAATAAAATGTTAACATGTTATGACCCAGTTGATTCAGCTTCACGTGAATACCATCGCGTGAGAAGGAACTTCCGAGTACAATAGTCGACGACAAACTTTAGAAATACTTTAAGTGATGAGAGAGGACTTGTTGTCCCCTTTTACAAGCACACAGTACAGTAGTTGTATTTAGGTTCAGATCAAGGGTGACTACATCTGTATAAGGTGCAAAATTTATATGCGACGAGAAAAACTGTTTGCGACAATGAAAATTGTTTATAAACTTCAATGCATCTTTTACGAACCTCTTGCAACCATTCACGAACCCTGGCGCAAAGAAGAGGCTCCTAACACTTTAGGGGGGCTTTACATTTGCGACTAGGCCCTATTCATACTGTCTTTCTCGTACAAGTAACTAAATAGATATATGTGGGATTCCTCCAGTCCTTAAAGGGATCGTGTAACAATGTTAAATATGAGATACACGGTCCTACATGTTACCAGTGTCTGTGATATGATATAATATTGAAGCCCTAAAAATCGTGCTTCCAATTGATCAAGAAGTGCCTCAAAAAAGTAAAAATCTTTGAGTGACCGGTTTTACCATACTTGTTTTCCCCATTAGACTGTCGTGTTATGAAAACCGTTCAGCGACCGGTTTTCAAAATTTGTAATTCCAATCCGTAATATCTTGATAATTAGACAGGCGATCGGCTTGTAAAAGTCATGGAGTTCCTGACTGACCTAAAGGTTTATAATTATCATTGCAGCATGAGCTAAATCAAGGATTGTTTTTAAAGGATCTAAGACAAAGTTACCGGATACCTTTAAAATTACCCTCTCTCTTTCCTTTTCGTGACAAATCTCTGTGAAGATATGTCCACTTGACCAATGATGTACATCTGCCAATCGGCGATGGAATAAGCGAGTTCGTAATTAGGATATGCGTATGTGATAAAGGTCATTCGTTCCCAAATTGTAAAACCATTCAGACGAATACTCGTATCGTGCTCATGAAAGTTATGTAATTAGTATTCATTTATGTACCGACAGTACATTTATCTGATACACAGGTGGAAGTATTCTTCTAAAGACGGCAAACAAAAGGTATTCATGAAGCACCTTCATCACTTCGACAGTGATTATTCTAAAATGCACAAGTGGGACGTATCCTAGTGTAAAAGATCTGTGGATATTTGGGGGTCATGCGTTCCGAAGCTATTTACGAACTGGCTTATTGGACCGATCCCGTTACCAGCCGCCTTTACAACCCCCTTCGCGGCCTATGCAACCACCTCTGAATGAACCGACAATCAACCACCATCATCCCAGACATTTGCATTTATTAACCATAACCTCTACCTGAATCAAGGTTTCGCAAATTTCCCCTCTCCATACAACCAGAGCAAACGTCGCTCCTACGCTTCGGTAGCAGCCACGCCCACCTCTTACAACTGTACGCTAACAGCGAGCTGCACTTAGGCCAAAAAAAAAAAAATTGTTTGGTTGTCCTCGATTGCTTTTCTGGAGTAGGGGCGGGCGGGCGGATTTTTTTGTTTAAACTTCATTTTTTGTATGTCTCTTTTTTTTTTTTTTTTTTTTTTTTTTTTTTTTTAATATATTTTTTTTCCATAAAAAAAAAAAAAATCATTGCGATTGTCAAGCATTTAAACAAACAAAGTCTGTAAAACACTTTAATATGGTAAAAGACTTGTTTAATGTACAATGAATATCAAGACCAACACAGAAAGTATGTTGGGCTTTGAAATACAGCACCTTTTAAATCTCCATTGTCCTACTTATAGCTACTTGCGCCCTCTATGTAGAAAACAATGCCTAATCGGTGACCATTGGTCCCCCATGATCCTCTTTATTTTATATTAACTGAGAGCTGATTTGATGAGATAACCACCTGTCCAGTGAACTTGCAGGGTGGTCTAATCCCTCCTGTGAACTAGTACAGATGGGCTTTAAAATGAGTGTAAGAATGCTCAGAACCTGATTTGAATGAACGGCATTTTGACATAGAAAAATAAAAATGGCAAGTTTAATAAATACCTAATTGCGTACTGAAAAGACAAAACTGGCAACGGGCCGCATTTTTATCCTTCCAAATGCATAAAACAGTATTGGCATTTAAGATTGCTCCCCCAAAAAAATTAAATTAAAACAAAATTAAAAAAATTAATTGAATTTAAAATAATAAAAAAATTGAATTAAAAAAAAAAGAATATTAAAAAAAAAAAAAAAAAATGCGAGCGGCCCGAAAATGACGAGCGGGCGGTCGAGGAAAACCAAATGATATTTTTTTTTTTGGCCTTATGGTCGTTCATCTCTTCATCGTAGCGATCCTCATCAAGAAACGACGACAAGATACCATCCGTGATTTTGACGACTGAGGATTTAGAGGAGGAGGCAGAAACGTCTCACTAACTTTCATTTTGAAATCTTTCAGTGATGTACAAAAGTGGGAACAATTGAATCTTTTAATGAATTATTAACACTGTAGTTAAATATTATAGCCTCGTTTGAATTATTTATTAATTTTTTTAAAATGTAATGAATTAATGAATATGTATTGCATTTTCTTTGTTGTTTTCGTTTTTGAGGGGGCGTCGACGTACCCTAGCACCCGCTGCGTACAGTCATGATTCATTGGCTAAGCAATGGCCTCGTTACTGTGAGCCCCAGGACCAGAACTGTTTCGATGTGCTATATTAGTGCCCTTTTATGAGGTATTAATCCCCATTACTGTCAGTTATGACTTAAGGACGTAGGTCCCCTAGTTGATTAGCATTGTAGCATACACATGCATTAGCAGTCACGCAAAACAAACACTCCCCAATTTTTATTCAATAAAATCTGAGAATGTATACTATTATCTACATCTATTAGGAATAAATCATTTTCAAAATAATTCAATAATTGGGGTAAAAATAATTATTCCACCATTATGACCAACAGTGTGTATATAAAATCAAAATAAGCTACATAAATAATTTAGAAGAACACAATAATTGTTTGATGACCCCGGAGAAAGCAGAGCTTATAAAAAGGGGCCACCAAATTGAAATACCAAATTGTGTGTGTGTGTGTGTGTGTGTGTCGTGTGTCGCATGGTGGGGGTAGTATTGTTATTGGTTAGATGTGGTTATTGTTTTATGTTACAACTGATTTCATTTACTTTGTTCATCGATCGTACAATCTATGTGTTGAAAATGTATTGAATCATGTCAATATGAAGAAAAAAAACTGTATTTCTAAAAATGATTTGTATTGTTTTGGAATCAATAAACAACAAATATTGACCAAAAACAAAAACAAAAGTGTGTACGCGAGAGCGAGGCAGAAGGAGAAAATTGATTTCCCATCAAATAGAGCAAAATGGACTCTTCAATTTTCAAGGCATAGATGAGACTTACTTCTGCTCACGGCTCTGATTTGCTAAAACTCGAGAGCGTATTAGAACTTCTCCCCGCCCCTGGACCTCAACAGGGGTTCTAAAGCAACCCCATCCAAGACAACCCTTTGTTATATAAGATTATTTTCAGGATGGAGAGTGCGTGTGTTGGAGAGTATTGATTTCTCACGAAATAATGCAATGGGGGCAGTGCAAATTTCAATGGCATGTATAAGAGTTGTTACCGCTCAGGAAGGCTTCCTGAGGGTTCTGAACTGTTACAGCTCGAGACCATCTAGAGGTTTCGCCCCATGAAACCTCGACGGTGGGGCGCAAGCTTACGCCTTCGCCAAGAGGGCCCTGTGGCTCTTGTGAGGAACAAAAAGGTACATTAATTCTGGCATAAATGTTATTTAGTCATTAATATGAACTAGATTTAACATCTAAAATGTTATATGTGGCCATGTCATTGACAGAAATCATCCCGATTTATCAATTTTGTGAGAAGTAAAGTAAACGAGGGTAAAAGGAAGATACTTTTTGTGGTTTGAATTTCGTCTCGATGTTAAAACAATGACGCACTGAGAAATGTATTATGTGTAAAAGAAACATTGTTATCGGAGACATTTAAACCACCCCGAGCCGATCCTAAAAAATGTCTAGATTTACTGGAAAGTATATTATCTGCACCATCTCTTGTAAATAAAACTGGTTTCATTATGGGAGACTACAGCCTAAATATTTGAAAATGTAATACGTGTAATATATGTCAATAATTTAATAATCTAATGCTCTCAAAAACATTTGTACCCAAAATTACAAAAACAAAGACCCAATATTCACTGATTCATCAACCCTTATTGATAATATTTTCACCAACTTCCTTGAACAAAAGGTTAACTCAGGGATAATAAAAGGGACTTTTAGATTTGCACGTCGACAGCTTTGACTGCAACTTGTGACTGAGACAACTGTGATGATAACAGTTTTCATCAACGACTCAAGGTTTGTTCGAATAATCTATCTTTTCTTTTTTTCCGGTGAATCAAACATTTTCTTTCCAAATAAAAAACACAAAATCCTTCTGAATACAGTTAAACTAGATCCATTCAAACAATTTGTCACTTAATATGAACCAGACAAACTTCATTTTAATCAGTAATACAAAAGAACATTTACCGGAAACAGTTTTACTAGACAACTTAATTCTCGCGCAAATTAAACAAAACTATTAAAATTGCATGATATATATCGAAAACATAATAAAGTAGAAAACAACCATAAATTATACAATGCCTATTGATGGTGGTGGTTATTTTTTTTTTTTTTGGTCTCGAAATTTGAAAATTTGACATTTTGCTCCGTAGGGATAAAACAAAACAAAAAAAAAAAAAAAAAAAAACCCATCCACAAAACAGGGGGGGGGGGGGGGGGGTTGCTCAAAAAATACACACATAATACACACATAAACAAACTTAAGGGGGGGGGGGTTAATCCCAAAGTGTAAATGCCCCTCCCGCCATTTCCGTATTCTCTATCACAAATGAGAAGGAAAAAGGAAAATGGTGGAGGCATGATTCCTGATATCATTACAGATACTCAAGTTTGTGATCAGGGGTACCGGTTTCCAACATCTACACAACATGACGAATAGAAAATACACTTTCGAAATTATATACAATACAAAGAGTGCCAGGACAAAAGAGTAAATACAATGAGATTAAGATTGTGTTTGGAAGATGACAGAGTAAAGATTGTTCATCCAACAAAAAAAGCAAACGACATTTTAAAAAGACGTTTACGGCAGAAGCGGATGTAGAATTTTGCAAAAGATTGGCGCAGACAAATTGATACAACTTGAAGACATGCAAGCAAAGCCAAGCAAAACGAATAATAAAAAAAAACAATTGTCTAGGTACTAGAATAATCAATCTAAAAATGAATAAATACATAAAGAAAGAAAATACCTAGAAGGAGAAGAATTAATGTTTAAACTTGTGTCCTAAATCTTGGGTTTCCAAAACGGAGGAGGTGGGGAGGCCGAACCCCCTCCCCTAAATCGCCCTTGTTTTTAAACTGAAAGCTTATTTCTTATCCGTCGTCTCTTGATGAGGATTGCTACGATGAATAGATGGACGGTCATGACGGCGTGGATGAAACCGACGATGATGAACACCTTCGTAAACGACTGGGTGACATCAAACAGATAACCTAGAAAACGATCATAACATTATTATAATGATCAGTCAGGGAGTTGTAATGTTAAATGACAAAGCGTACTAAGTTACAGTTAGATAATAACCTATGAAAACATGCGTATAGGGATGCGTATATACATGTACACTGTCGCTCATATTGTTGGAACATTTTTTTTTAACCTCAATTTCATGGAATTATTTTGACAATGATTTATTGAATAATAATTTGCCAGTGTTTGTTTTGCGTGACTGCTAAAGCATGTGTATGCTACTATGCTTATCAACTAGGGTACTTACGCCCTTAAGGCCAAAAAAAAAAAATCATTTGGTTGTCCTCGACCGCCCGCTCGTCATTTTCGGGCCGCTCGTATGTTTTTTTTTTTTTTTTATTCAATTTTTTATTTTTTTTTATTTTTTTTTGTATTTTTGTATTTTTTTATTAATTTTTTTAATTTAATTTTTTTCGGGGAGCAATCTTAAATGCCAAACATACCATTTTATGCATTTGCAAGGATCAAAATGTGTCCCGTTGCCAGTTTTTTCTTTTCAGTACGCAATTAGGTATTTATGAAACTTGCCATTTTTGCCGTTCATTCAAATCAGGTTCTGAGCATTCTTAAACTCATTTTAAAGCCCATCTGTACTAGTTTACAGGAGGGATTGGACCACCCTGCAAGGTCACTGGACAGGTGGTTATCTCATCAAATCAGCTCTCAGTTAATATAAGATAAAGAGGATCATGGGGGACCAATGGTCACCGATTAGGCATTGTTTGCTACATAGAGGGCGCAAGTAGCTATAAGTAGTACAATGGAGATTTAAAAGGTGCTGTATTTCAAAGCCCAAAATACTGTCTGTGTTGGTCTTGATATTCATAGTACATGAAACTAGTCTTTTACCATATTAAAGTGTTTTATAGACTTTGTTTGTTTAAATGCTTGACAATCCCAATGATTTTTTTTTATGGAAAAAATAAAAAAAAAAAAAAAAAAAAAAAAGACACACAAAAATGAAGTTTAAAAAAAAAAAAAAAAAAAAAAAAAAAAATCCGCCCGCCCGCCCCTACTAAGTCATGCACGACAGTAATGAGGATTAATGCCCCACAAGAGGGCACTAATATAGTACATCGACACGGTTTTGATCCGGCCTTGAGCCATAATGCATGGTCGTACAGATGATTTTTTTTTTATGTTGGGGGACCGGGGTAAAATTCAATGAATTATTGAAAAAGTATTGCGTTTTTTTTCTTTTTTTCAGGAACTGCCCCCTACCCTAGCCCCCGCTGCGTACAGTCATGGTTCAGTGGCGAAGCAATGGCCTCGTAACTGTGAGGCCCCAGGATCAAAACCGTGTCGATGTGCCATATTAGTGCCCTTTTGTGGGGTATTAATCCTCATTACTCTCATTTATGACTTAATGACGTTGGTCCCCTAGTTGATAAGCACAGTAGCATACACGTGCTTTAGCAGTCACGCAAAACAAACACTGGCAAATTAATATTCAATAAAATCTGAGAATGTATACTATTATCGAGATTTATTAGGAATAACTCATTGTCAAATAATTCCATAAATTGGGGTACAAACATATATTCCAACTATATGAGCGACATTGTAGTTTAGTTTAAAGCATAAAAGTATTAACAGTTTCCTCTCACGTTAATATTTACGACATGATACTAACGGTGGGGGGGGGGGGGCAGGGGGCCCACACCACCAATTTCTTTTGATTCCTCATAAAGTGCCTCTTTTTACTTTAGATACGTTCCCCTTTTTTCTAATAGGTGCTCGTTCAAACTGCCCGTTCAAGTGCCTCTCAACACCTCTAATAAGTGCCCCTTCACCGATGATAATAGCTCCTTTTCAAATTTGAGAAGTGCCCATTTTACTATCACAAGTGCCCTTTTTGTGATAAGTGCCCTTTCCCTTTCCCTTGCCCCTTTTCAGCTTTTATAAGTAACCCTTCACATCCCTGATAAGTGCCCCTTCTCACACGTCTGATAAATATATCTATTAAAATCTCAAAAGTGGCCCTTTTTTCAACAAGTGCTTATTTTCCTTTAAAATAGTGCACCTTTCAAACGTCAGGTGAGTGCCCCTTTTCATGTACAAGAAATGCCTCTTACCATCTCTGATAAATGCCCCTTCACCTATTATAACTGCCTCTATTCAAATCTGAGAGATGTTCCTTTTATATTGACAGTTTTAAGTGCCTCTCTTCATCTACGGTGAGTGCCCTCATTACAATTTAGGAGGTGCCCCCATTTAACGTTGTAATGAGCTCAATTTTTCATATCTAATAAGTGCCCTTTCTATATTGACACGTGCCCCTCTCCTATCTTATGGTGTATTGTCCTTGAGTTTTTTTGCGAAGGTTCTTGCGATCATGTTTGAAAATAACAAGTGGATTGAAATTTACGCACCTGTAAATGTTCCTGCGCATGTTGCCCCTAGTCCTCCAATGAAGGAATTGAGGGCAATGGCCATATTAACATTTCTATCGTCAAAGACTGCTTCCTTGAATAAAGTCGCCGAAATTGCATCCTCGATGAAAAAGGAGAACCCTTGGACAAAGGCCAATGTAGCACGCACCTCGTATGCAGAACTGGTGAAGTCTAACAGAAAGGATATCGTGCATATGACACCTATGGCAATGTAGACAACAAAGACGTTGATCCCTTTGTACACGAGGATGATGAACATGGTTCGACCGATGATGCCCCCTATACCGCCGATGGTAGAGAGGAAGATTGCTTTGGAAGGTGGGATGCCAAGATGTTCAGCGTGGGGGACCAGAAAAAGCATCCATGCATAAATGGTGTAATATTCCAAGAAAGTAATGGGCAATGAGAAAAGAAAGATACCTTCGTTCAGTATTCCGCAAGACCCTTTACAGGTCTGAAAGAAGGGTGTGGTCGAGGGTGAGCGTGCATTCGTTGATGTTTCATGCTTACTTTTGCAACGGCTCTCGTTTTGAATCAAACCTGTTTGCTCCGAAATGCACTTTCCACTATCCTCCTTCACCTCTTCCCGCTCTTCCTCCTCCTCCTGTTTATAAATCCTGTCTTCCTTTTTCTCTAATAATTTCTTTTCAGAATGGCACTTTCGTTTCTTCTTCACTTCATCATGAATTTCGCCTTCATTCGTAGCGCCGTTTCTTGATGACTTGCGTATCGTTGCACCGCACACGACGAGGTTCAGAGCGATACCACCAAGGATAATAAACGCCCCTACATAGCCATATGCCTCAAAAGAGCTTTCCGTTACAATAGGGAGCAGCATGGATCCGGCGGTGTAGCCATATAACGTGAATGTGTTCACAAAAACGAAATTTTCCCCGGAATATATCATTCAGTGCAAAAATGGTGGGCAGGTAGGTCATTGACAAGCCTGCACCTGCGGGAAAAAAATAGTGATGATGATAATAATATTAACAATACTTCTAATAATTATTAGTTTTTAGTAATGTTTGTCTTCATAATTTTCATACATCACTTTAACATTTTTTCATGATTCCACAAAGTAGATG